>SRMA01000120.1:0-10396 GCA_007224835.1 Danionella cerebrum
AGCAAAAACAATACTTCGTGTTAGTATAATTGTTATGTCTTTTCAAAGAACACTCGAGAAATGTGCTTGACGCGAGGGCACTTTACATTGTGACACGGATGAGTTGGGGTGGGACTCGTCATCAGCATCACGCCGGTGTAGCTGTGTCAGCGACGGGCTTTTGGGTGACAGAGGCTTGTCCGTTGTTTTTTTTGTTTTTTTTTCCATCTCATTTTTCTCACGTGAATACATTGCAGATGATTTGTTGCGAGTGGCATGCCGGGTATCGCTGTTCCTCTTTTAGTGAGAAGGTTGCTGGTTCGAGGCCAGCCGGGGCTCTTCCAAAAGGAACTTGCTCATTCTCGTGAGCGGGTTTGCTCCGGTTTACTCCACTGGAGCAAAAACATGCGTCGAGATCATTGAAGTTGCTCAATTCTAGGGCGTACCCCGCAATCTTCCCAAACGGCGCTGGAAACGTGCACCGGCACCATAAGCCTTTGACTCTGAAAAGGGAAGATGGATTTGGGAAACGCGAGAGCTGCTTCCTGGGTACCGATTGATGCAAAGGGCCACCGCTTTGACACCTCGTATGAGCGGATTACGATTGAAGGATACTCTTCTCTGCAAAGACACAGATCGCGTTCATTAATTTTCACAACGAATACAGACAATGAACGAACGAGGTAGTAAACGGGTAAACATTTATGGGCAACACTTTAGTTTTTCTCTTAGTGCTACTGATTTCTTGTTAAATTGAAAAAAATATAAGAAATGTTCAAAACACTTCAAAATGATCACTTCTACGACGGTCCCGAGAAAATCACCACATCCAATGTACGAATCATAGATGAAACACGTACAAAAAGTGAGCTAAGATTGTTTTGGTTTCTTTATTTTTTTTACATTTTTAACATTTTACCATAAACAATTTGTACATTTTACAAACGCATCGAACAAAACGTGTTCTGGACACCAAATCTGCTCTCTTTCCGTTATTGGGCAGCCTGGCATCGCGTGCACTTTACCCGTATGTTGTTCTCTGAGTGAGTCTTGAGTGAGTCTTGAGTGTGGCTTTCGGAGTGCGGTCGGCTCTCATAAACACACGCACATCTCTCGCTGACGCTGGCTGTGTGTCTCTGGCATTGTCCTGCTGACTGCGACGAGCAGAAGAAATCAACTCGTCAAAACGGACAACGCCACCGTGGAAATTTCACCAGGAGAATCTAAGGGAACAAGTAAAAGCAGACTCTGTTTAAAAGACAGCGCATGTCAAAGGCAGAACACCAACGCACTTTATTGGCCTTCACGAATTCACACAGACACGTCATCGCAGTCGCGGCGTGGAGAGAACCCTGTGCTTTTACTGACTCTGTAAAGTATTTCTACTAGGGAGAGAGAGAGAGAGAGAGAGAGAGAGAGAGAGAGAGAGAGAGAGAAAGCACTGTCACAGCCTTCGCTTCTGCTGCTTTCTGAAAAAGAAACCCGTACTTGGCTCATTAGCATCTGTAACCAGCAGGAGCCGCCCGCTAGCCTCGAACTAGTGACCTTTGATGAAAAGCCACAGTGCTAGCTCTTGTGAAATGCGTCGACTGTAAAGAACAGCCTTAGCACAGGCCCAAAGGGCCGCAGGCACGGACACATTTGGAATGTCAGTTTTGCTCTCAAAGCTAAATTTTGTCACTGTAGTTATAGCTGCAACCCATCTTTAGAGAGAAAAAAGACAAGTCTCGAATTTTCTTGTCTCTATCCCTTTTTTTCAATTAAACACAGCCGCAATAGCACACAAGTTCAAGTTTGATTATTTATATAGCGCTTTTCACAACGGACAGTGTCTCCAAGCAGCTTTACAGTAAACCAACAAGTTGAAACTCGAAAAAGAGGAAAAAATTCATTAATAAGTGGTGTATATTTCCCTAATAAGACTATGAGGTGGTCTGGAAATGTTTTGTTGAACCCCCAATGACTTTACTAGGTCTATAAATGACAGTCCAAGGGCATCACCTGGTTCATCTACATGAATATTAAAAACTCCCACAAGCAGTAATTTATCGAAAGTGACCAAGAGATCAGAGAGAAATTGAGCAAAAACCGTTACTCACCCCTGTCCTTCTCTCTCTCTCTCTCTCTCTCTCTCTCTCTGCGGTTTTTGGAGCGCGTGCGCCCTCAGGTGGCGAACCTCTGAAAAGAAAAAAAAACACAAATACACACCATGAATGTTTTGATGTTTTTAAGCGTCGAGTTAACCACGAGCTTCAAATAAAAGACAAAAGCATTTCTTAGGCGAGTCAAACATGGACACATCAAATCTAAACAAACGTTTAACAGTCTGGCGTGACGAGCGTGACGACGCGACCTATAGGATTGAACTCATTTGCATAGGTCGCTGTTTGAGACAAACCTTGAATCCACTCCGTCGAGACAAGTTAACAAATGACCCGAGAGCTGCCGTCGACCGAGAACTGCACGCTGCTCGCGAACAGAGTGTTGGGAAGACCGTGAAAAATTCTGGTCACCGTCAACCGAAACGCTCTGCGTATTGGACCACATATATAAGACTCATATATAAGACTCACGACGTCTCAGCTGCTTGGGAGCGGGAAACTGCTCACCGATGTGTTTGAAGTCTAGGTGGATTGCGGTGAGGGAGGAGGAAGGGACCCTGCCTTTTTTTTTTTTTTTTTCCTTCTTTTTTTTTTCTCCTTCCTTCCGCACGGCTTCATATTTGACAGCGTTAAAAAAAATAAAAACGTATTTAAAATAAAGAGATAAACAGCATTAGAACAACAACAACCACCACCACTATAATAATAATTCACTCATTCATTGTTTTTTAAACGCCCTTCCAGCTCCTAAATAATAATAATAATATGAATATCATACCATACAATAACTTAAAATCGAATTTCACAAACTGCTGTATTTCTGCAATTCCAAAACGAGTGATCAAACGAGCCGGGTTCATCAGAGCAAAATCAATACTTCGTGTTAGTATAATTGTCATGTCTTTTCAAAGAACACTCGAGAAATGTGCTTGACGCGAGGGCACTTTACATTGTGACACGGATGAGTCTGGGTGGGACTCGTCATCAGCATCACGCCGGTGTAGCTGTGCCAGCGACGGGCTGGCGGGTGACAGAGGCTTGTCCGTTTCTTTTTTTTTCTCCATCTCATTTTTCTCGCGTGAATACATTGCAGATGATTTGTTGCGAGTGGCACGCAGGGTATCGCTGTTCCTCTTTTAGTGAGAAGGTTGCTGGTTCGAGGCCAGCCGGGGCTCTTCCAAAAGGAACTTGCTCATTCTCGTGAGCGGGTTTTCTCCGGTTTACTCCACTGGAGCAAAAACATGCGTCGAGATCATTGAGTTTGCCCAATTCTAGGGCGTACCCCGCAATCTTCCCAAACGGCGCTGGAAACGTGCACCGGCACCATAAGCCTTTGAATCTGAAAAGGGAAGATGGATTTAGGAAACGCGAGAGCTGCTTCCTGGGTACCGATTGATGCAAAGGGCCACCGCTTTGACACCTCGTAGGAGCGGATTACGGTTGAAGGATACTCTTCTCTGCAAAGACACAGATCGCGTTCATTAATTTTCACAACGAATACAGACAATGAGCGAACCAGGTAGTAAACGGGTAAACATTTATAGGCAACACTTTAGTTTTTCTCTTAGTGCGACTGATTTCTTGTTAAATTGAAAAAAATATAAAATGTTCAAAACACTTCAAAATGATCACTTCTACGACGGTCCCGAGAAAATCACAATATCCAATGTACGAATCATAGATGAAACACGTACAAAAAGTGAGCTAAGATTGTTTTGGTTTCTTTATTTTTTACATTTTACCATAAACAATTTGTACATTTTACAAACGCATCGAACAAAACGTGTGCTGGACACCAAATCTGCTCTCTTTCCGTTATTGGGCAGCCTGGCATCGCGTGCACTTTACCCGTATGTTGTTCTCTGAGTGAGTCTTGAGTGTGGCTTTCGGAGTGCGGTCGGCTCTCATAAACACACGCACATCTCTCGCTGACGTTGGCTGTGTGTTTCTGGCATTGTCCTGCTGACTGCGACGAGCAGAAGAAATCAACTCGTCAAAACGGACAACGCCACCGCGGGAATTTCACCAGGAGAATCTAAGGGAACAAGTAAAAGCAGACTCTGTTTAAAAGACAGCGCATGTCAAAGGCAGAACACCAACGCAATTTATTGGCCTTCACGAATTCACACAGACACGTCATCGCAGTCGCGGCGTGGAGAGAACCCTGTGCTTTTACTGACTCTGTAAAGCATTTCTACTAGGGAGAGAGAGAGAGAGAGAGAGAGAGAGAGAGAGAGAGAGAGAAATCACTGTCACAGCCTTCGTTTCTGCTGCTTTTTGAAAAAGAAACCCGTACTTGGCTCATTAGCATCTGTAACCAGCAGGAGCCGCCCGCTAGCCTCGAACTAGTGACCTTTTGATGAAAAGCCACAGTGCTAGCTCTTGTGAAATGCGTCGACTGTAAAGAACAGCCTTAGCACAGGCCCAAAGTGCCGCAGTCACGGACACATTTGGAATGTCAGTTTTGCTCTCAAAGCTAAATTTTGTCACTGTAGTTATAGCTGCAACCCATATAAAAAAAAAAAAAAAGACAAGTCTCGAATTTTCTTGTCTCTATCCCTTTTTTTTTCAATTAAACACAGCCGCAATAGCACACAAGTCCAAGTTTGATTATTTATATAGCGCTTTTCACAACGGACAGTGTCTCAAAGCAGCTTTACAGTAAACCAACAAGTTGAAACTCGAAAAAAGAGGAAAAAATTAATTAATAAGTGGTGTATATTTCCCTAATAAGACTATGAGGTGGTCTGGAAATGTTTTGTTGAACCCCAAATGAATTTACTAGGTCTATAAATGACAGTCAAAGGGCATCACCTGGTTCATCTACATGAATATTAAAATCTCCCACAAGCAGTAATTTATCAAAAGTGACCAAGAGATCAGAGAGAAATTGAACAAAAAACGTTACTCAAACCTGGCCCTCTCTCTCTCTCTCTCTCTGCGGTTTTTGGAGCGTGTGCGCCCTCAGGTGGCGAACCTCTGAAAAGAAAAAAAACACAAATACACACCATGAATGTTTTGATGTTTTTAAGCGTCGAGTTAACCACGAGCTTCAAATAAAAGACAAAAGCATTTCTTAGGCGAGTCAAACATGGACACATCAAATCTAAACAAGCGTTTAACAGTCTGGCGTGACGAGCGTGACGACGCGACCTATAGGATTGAACTCATTTGCATAGGTCGCTGTTTGAGACAAACCTTGAATCCACTCCGTCGAGACAAGTTAACAAATGACCCGAAGCTGCCGTCGACCGAGAACTGCACGCTGCTCGCGAACAGAGTGTTGGGGAAGACCGTGAAAAATTCTGGTCACCGTCAACCGAAACGCTCTGCGTATTGGACCACATATATAAGACTCACGACGTCTCAGCTGCTTGGGAGCGGGAAACTGCTCACCGATGTGTTTGAAGTCTGGGTGGATTGCGGTGAGGGAGGAGGAAGGGACCCTGCCTTTTTTTTTTTTTCTTTCCTTCTCTTTTTTTTCTCCTTCCTTCCGCACGGCTTCATATTTGACAGCGTTAAATAAAATAAAAACGTATTTAAAATAAAGAGATAAACAGCATTAGAACAACAACAACAACCACCACCACTATAATAATAATTCACTCATTCATTGTTTTTTTAAACGCCCTTCCAGCTCCTAAATAATAATAATAATATGAATATCATACCATACAATAACTTAAAATCGAATTTCACAAACTGCTGTATTTCTGCAGTTCCAAAACGAGTGATCAAACGAGCCGGGTTCATCAGAGCAAAAACAATACTTCGTGTTAGTATAATTGTTATGTCTTTTCAAAGAACCCTCGAGAAATGTGCTTGACGCGAGGGCACTTTACATTGTGACACGGATGAGTCGGGGTGGGACTCGTCATCAGCATCACGCCGGTGTAGCTGTGCCAGCGGCGGGCTTTCGGGTGACAGAGGCTTGTCCGTTTCTTTTTTTTTCTCCATCTCATTTTTCTCAAGTGAATACATTGCAGATGATTTGTTGCGAGCGGCACGCCGGGTCTCGCTGTTCCTATTTTAGTGAGAAGGTTGCTGGTTCGAGGCCAGCCGGGGCCCTTCCGAGAGCAACTTGCCCATTCTCGTGAGCGTGTTTTCTCCGGTTTACTCCGCGAGAGCAGAAACATGCGTCGAGATCATTGAAGTGGCTCAATTCTAGGGCGTACCCCGCAATCTTCCCAAACGGCGCTGGAAACGTGCACGGGCACCATAAGCCTTTGAATCTGAAAAGGGAAGATGGATTTGGGAAACGCGAGAGCTGCTTCCTGGGTACCGATTGATGCAAAGGGCCACGCTTTGACACCTCGTATGAGCGGATTACGATTGAAGGATACTCTTCTCTGCAAAGACACAGATCGCGTTCATTAATTTTCACAACGAATACAGACAATGAGCGAACGAGGTAGTAAACGGGTAAACATTTATGGGCAACACTTTAGTTTTCCTCTTAGTGCGACTGATTTCGTATTAAATTGAAAAAAATATAAGAAATGTTCAAAACACTTCAAAATGATCACTTCTACGACGGTCCCGAGAAAATCACAATATCCAATGTGCGAATCATAGATGAAACACGTACAAAAAGTGAGCTAAGATTGTTTTGGTTTCTTTATTTTTTTACATTTTTAACATTTTACCATAAACAATTTGTACATTTTACAAGCGCGTCGAACAAAACGTGTGCTGGACACCAAATCTGCTCTCTTTCCGTTATTGGGCAGCCTGGCATCGCGTGCACTTTACCCGTATGTTGTTCTCTGGGTGAGTCTTGAGTGTGGCTTTCGGAGTGCGGTCGGCTCTCATAAACACACGCACATCTCTCGCTGGCGTTGGCTGTGTGTTGCTGGCATTGTCCTGCTGACTGCGACGAGCAGAAGAAATCAACTCGTCAAAGCGGACAGCGCCACCGCGGGAATTTCACCAGGAGAATCTAAGGGAACAAGTAAAAGCAGACTCTGTTTAAAAGACAGCGCATGTCAAAGGCAGAACACCAACGCAATTTATTGGCCTCCACGAATTCACACAGACACGTCATCGCAGTCGCGGCGTGGAGAGAACCCTGTGCTTTTACTGACTCTGTAAAATATTTCTACTAGGGAGAGAGAGAGAGAGAGAGAGAAATCACTGTCACAGCCTTCGTTTCTGCTGCTTTCTGAAAGAGAAACCCGTACTTGGCTCATTAGCATCTGTAACCAGCAGGAGCCGCCCGCTAGCCTCGAACTAGTGACCTTGTGGTGAAAAGCCACAGTGCTAGCTCTTGTGAAATGCGTCGACTGTAAAGAACAGCCTTAGCACAGGCCCAAAGGGCCGCAGTCACGGACACATTTGGAATGTCGGTTTTGCTCTCAAAGCTAAATTTTGTCACTGTAGTTATAGCTGCAACCCATCTTTAGAGAGAAAAAAGACAAGTCTCGAATTTTCTTGTCTCTATCCCTTTTTTTTTCAATTAACCACAGCCGCAATAGCACACAAGTTCAAGTTTGATTATTTATATGGCGCTTTTCACAACGGACAGTGTCTCAAAGCAGCTTTACAGTAAACCAACAAGTTGAAACTCGAAAAAGAGGGAAAAATTAATTAATAAGTGGTGTATATTTCCCTAATAAGACTATGAGGTGGTCTGGAAATGTTTTGTTGAACCCCAAATGAATTTACTAGGTCTATAAATGACAGTCCAAGGGCATCACCTGGTTCATTTACATGAATATTAAAATCTCCCACAAGCAGTAATTTATCAAAAGTGACCAAGAGATCAGAGAGAAATTGAACAAAAAAACGTTACTCAAACCTGGCCCTCTCTCTCTCTCTCTCTCTCTCTCTGCGGTTTTTGGAGCGTGTGCGCCCTCAGGTGGCGAACCTCTGAAAAGAAAAAAAAACACAAATACACACCATGAATGTTTTGATGTTTTTAAGCGTCGAGTGAACCACGAGCTTCAAATAAAAGACAAAAGCATTTCTTAGGCGAGTCAAACATGGACACATCAAATCTAAACAAACGTTTAACTGTCTGGCGTGACGAGCGTGACGACGCGACCTATAGGATTGAACTCATTTGCATAGGTCGCTGTTTGAGACAAACCTTGAATCCTCTCCGTCGAGACAAGTTAACAAATGACCCGAGAGCTGCCGTCGACCGAGAACTGCACGCTGCTCGCGAACAGAGTGTTGGGGAAGACCGTGAAAAATTCTGGTCACCGTCAACCGAAGCGCTCTGCGTATTGGACCACATATATAAGACTCACGACGTCTCAGCTGCTTGGGAGCGGGAAACTGCTCACCGATGTGTTTGAAGTCTAGGTGGATTGCGGTGAGGGAGAAGGAAGGGATCCTGCCTTTTTTTTTTTTCTTTCTTTCCTTCTCTTTTTTTTCTCCTTCCTTCCGCACGGCTTCATATTTGACAGCGTTAAATAAAATAAAAACATATTTAAAATAAAGAGATAAACAGCATTAGAACAACAACAACAACCACCACCACTATAATAATAATTCACTCATTCATTGTTTTTTAAACGCCCTTCCAGCTCCTAAATAATAATAATAATATGAATATCATACCATACAATAACTTAAAATCGAATTTCACAAACTGCTGTATTTCTGCAATTCCAAAACGAGTGATCAAGCGAGCCGGGTTCATCAGAGCAAAATCAATACTTCGTGTTAGTATAATTGTTATGTCTTTTCAAAGAACACTCGAGAAATGTGCTTGACGCGAGGGCACTTTACATTGTGACACGGATGAGTCGGGGTGGGGCTCGTCATCAGCATCACGCCGGTGTAGCTGTGTCAGCGACGGGCTTTTGGGTGACAGAGGCTTGTCCGTTGTTTTTTTTGTTTTTTTTCTCCATCTCATTTTTCTCGCGTGAATACATTGCAGATGATTTGTTGCGAGTGGCACGCCAGGTATCGCTGTTCCTCTTTTAGTGAGAAGGTTGCTGGTTCGAGGCCAGCCGGGGCCCTTCCGAGAGCAACTTGCCCATTCTCGTGAGCGTGTTTTCTCCGGTTTACTCCACGAGCGCAGAAACATGCGTCGAGATCATTGAAGTGGCTCAATTCTAGGGCGTACCCCGCAATCTTCCCAAACGGCGCTGGAAACGTGCACCGGCACCATAAGCCTTTGACTCTGAAAAGGAAGATGGATTTGGGAAACGCGAGAGCTGCTTCCTGGGTACCGATTGATGCAAAGGGCCACAGCTTTGACACCTCGTATGAGCGGATTACGATTGAAGGATACTCTTCTCTGCAAAGACACAGATCGCGTTCATTAATTTTCTCAACGAATACAGACAATGAACGAACGAGGTAGTAAACGGGTAAACATTTATGGGCAACACTTTAGATTTTGTCTTAGTGCGACTGATTTTTTTTTTTTAACTGAAAAAAATATAGAAATGTTCAAAACACTTCAAAATGATCACTTCTACGACGGTCCCGAGAAAATCACAATATCCAATGTACGAATCATAGATGAAACACGTACAAAAGTGAGCTAAGATTGTTTTGGTTTCTTTATTTTTTTACATTTTTAACATTTTACCATAAACAATTTGTACATTTTACAAACGCATCGAACAAAACGAGTGCTGGACACCAAATCTGCTCTCTTTCCGTTATTGGGCAGCCTGGCATCGCGTGCACTTTACCAGTATGTTGTTCTCTGAGTGAGTCTTGAGTGTGGCTTTTGGAGTGCGGTCGGCGCTCATAAACACACGAACATCTCTCGCTGACGTTGGCTGTGTGTTTCTGGCATTGTCCTGCTGACTGCGACGAGCAGAAGAAATCAACTCGTCAAAACGGACAACGCCACCGCGGGATTTTCACCAGGAGAATCTAAGGGAACAAGTAAAAGCAGACTCTGTTTAAAAGACAGTGCATGTCAAAGGCAGAACACCAACGCAATTTATTGGCCTTCACGAATTCACACAGACACGTCATCGCAGTCGCGGCGTGGAGAGAACCCTGTGCTTTTACTGACTCTGTAAAGCATTTCTATCTAGGGAGAGAGAGAGAGAGAGAGAGAGAAATCACTGTCATAGTCTTCGTTTCTGCTGCTTTCTGAAAAAGAAACCCGTACTTGGCTCATTAGCATCTGTAACCAGCAGGAGCCGCCTGCTAGCCTCGAACTAGTGACCTTTTGATGAAAAGCCACAGTGCTAGCTCTTGTGAAATGCGTCGACTGTAAAGAACAGCCTTAGCACAGGCCCAAAGGGCCGCAGTCACGGACACATTTGGAATGTCAATTTTGCTCTCAAAGCTAAATTTTGTCACTGTAGTTATAGCTGCAACCCATCTTTAGAGAGAAAAAA
>SRMA01000124.1:0-10125 GCA_007224835.1 Danionella cerebrum
TTTTCTAAAATCGTTTATATCTTTTGACCAAAAGGTGGCGCTGGCGTAAAATTTGTTGAGTCCCTTCAGGGCATGGTGTCAAACATACACAACAACTTTCAGTATTTTAAAGTAAAGCATGTTTTAAATACAGCATTTTTTGGCATAATTCAAAATGGCCGACGCCCAAAATGGCCAACACAGTAAAAATGGACATGGTTCGACTCGCCTTGATGCTCCAAACGGGCTGATACCAATTTTATGAATTTTGGACAAACGGTTTGGGAAATACAGGCTGAATTGCCAATTTTTTATATCTCCGGACCACTAGGGGGCAGAGCGACGAAACACTGCATGCAGCCTCAGATCATAGGTGTTACAACATAGACAAAGTTTGGTGTACATAGGCTAAAGCGTTGCGAAGTTATTGCCTTACAATCATTTTTGCGAGTTTTGCGTAAGGATCATTTGCGAATAATTCAATAACGGTTTGACGATTCAAAAATCCAAGCAATAACTTTTGTTCGGCATAGTCAGTAGATGATGTGGAGCGAATTTCGTGAAGTTTGGACAAACGGCCACGGAGGAGTTAGCAAAAGTAGGTTTTTCATAAAATTCAAAATGGCGGAAAAATTTGCATGACGGAAAATGACGTCATAGGGTTAGGTCGATTCGTCTTGAGCCAAGGAATCAGTGGGAAGTGGAATTTTGTTTATACAACTTACGGTTCAAAAGTTATTAGCATAAACGTGTGTAAAACTTTGGCCTATTGGTGGCGCTAGATGGTTTGGTTTGGAGACTTCAAATTTGGTCAGATTGTAGGTCAGAGGCTTTGCAGTCAGTGGGCCAAATTTCATCACTTTCCCGCAAACGGTTCATACGGCTCCCATTGACTTCATTACGGAAGAGGAAGAAGAAGAAGAATAAATATAACTGCAAGCAGTAATGCGGGGCCAAGCATCCAGTAGGCAAAACGTGAGCAGAAGCACCATCAAAATGTAAACCAAAGACATATGAAATCACCTCAAGGCATGGTAGCATAAAAAACAAGTTGAATTGAGCACTATCTAAAATTTTATGAATTTTGACCATTAGATGGCGCTCCTAGTAACTTTTGTTCTGGGGTCAGTCTTTGGTACTGATGACTCACAACAAATTTGGTGTCAATTTGGCAAACAATTGCAGAGATAGAGCTTCGGAAACCACATGACCCGACGGCATCACAATCGTCATGGCTCTTATCGAAAACGGTAAAAGCAATCAACAGGCTACGAATAACTTTTTGCCAGCAAGGTCTAAGGATGTTCCGATTCAAATTTGGTGAGAATCAGTCAAACGGCCTGGGTGGAGTTAGAAAAAGTAAGGTTTTCAGCCAATTCAACATGACAGACAGGAAGTTCAATCAATTATGGTAAATTTTATATCTATGTTTTCAGCTCGACCTAAGGAACAAAACTGGATGAGATTTTTGACAATAGGCTAAACTTGCAAAAGTTATTAGCATTTTTCTAAAATCGTTTATATCTTTTGACCAAAAGGTGGCGCTGGCGTAAAATTTGTTGAGTCTCTTCAAGGCATGGTGTCAAACATGCACAACAACTTTCAGAATTTCAAAAAAAAGTATGTTTGAAATACAGCATTTTTTGGCATAAATCAAAATGGCAGACGCCCAAAATGGCCGACACAGTAAAAATGGACATGGTCCGACTCGGCTTGATGCTCCAAACGCGCTGATACCAATTTTATGAATTTTTGACAAACGGTTTGGGAAATACAGGCCGAATTGCCAATTTTTTATATCTCCGGACCACTAGGGGGCAGAGCGACGAAACACTGCATGCAGCCTCAGATCATAGTTGTTACAACATAGACAAAGTTTGGTGTACATAGGCTAAAGCGTTGCGAAGTTATTGCCTTACAATCATTTTTGCGAGTTTTGCATAAGGATCATTTGCGAATAATTCAATAACGGTTTGACGATTCAAAAATCCAAGCAATAACTTTTGTTCGGCATAGTCAGTAGATGATGTGGAGCGAATTTCGTGAAGTTTGGACAAACGGCCACGGAGGAGTCAGCAAAAGTAGATTTTTCATAAAATTCAAAATGGTGGAAAAATTTGCATGACGGAAAATGACGTCATAGGGTCATGTCGATTCGTCTTGAGCCAAGGAATCAGAGGGAAGTGGAATTTTGTTTATTCGACTTACGGTTCAAAAGTTATTAGCATAAACGTGGGTGTAACTTTGGCCTATTGGTGGCGCTAGATGGTTTGGTTTGGAGACTTCAAATTTGGTCAGATTGTAGGTCAGAGGCTTGGCAGTCAGTGAGCCAAATTTCATAACTTTCCCGCAAACGGTTCATACGGCCTTCATTGACTTCATTACGGAAGAGGAAGAAGAAGAATAATAAATATAACTGCAAGCAGTAATGCGGGGCCAAGCATCCAGTAGGCAAAACGTGAGCAGAAGAACCATCAAAATGTAAACCAAAGAAATATGAAATCACCTCAAGGCATGGTAGCATAAAAAACAAGTTGAATTGAGCACTATTTAAAATTTTATGAATTTTGACCATTAGGTGGCGCTCTTAGAACTTTTGTTTTGGGGACAGCCTTTGGTACTGATGACTCACAACAAATTTGGTGTCAATATGGAAAAAAATTGCAGTGATACAGCTTAGGAAACCACTTGACCCGACGGCATCACAATCGTCATGGTTCTTATCGAAATCCAAAACTGCAATCAAAACAATACGAATAACTTTTTGCCAGCAAGGTCTAAGGATGATCCTATTCTAATTTGGTGAGAATCGGATTAACGGTCTGGGTGGAGTTAGAAAAAGTAAGGTTTTCAGCCAATTCAACATGGCAGACAGGAAGATCAATCAATTATGGTAAATTTTATATCTATGTTTTCAGTTCCACCTAAGGAACAAAACTGGATGAGATTTTTCACAATAGGCTAAAGCTAGCAAAAGTTATTAGCATTTTTCTAAAATCGTTTATATCTTTTGGCCACAAGGTGGCACTGGCGTAAAATTTGTTGAGTCACTTCAGGGCATGGTGTCAAACATTCACAACAACTTTCAGAATTTCAAAGTAAAGTATGTTTGAAATACAGCATTTTTTGGCATAATTCAAAATGGCCGACGCCCAAAATGGCCAACACAGTAAAAATGGACATGGTTCGACTCAGCTTGATGCTCCAAACGCGCTGATACCAATTTTATGAATTTTGGACAAACGGTTTGGGAAATACAGGCCGAATTGCCAATTTTTTATATCTCCGGACCACTAGGGGGCAGAGCGACGAAACACTGCATGCAGCCTCAGATCATAGGTGTTACAACATAGACAAAGTTTGGTGTACATAGGCTAAAGCGTTGCGAAGTTTTTGCCTTACAATCATTTTTGCGAGTTTTGCGTAAGGATCATTCGCGAATAATTCGATAACAGTTTGACGATTCAAAAATACAAGAAATAACTTTTGTTTGGCATAGTCAGTAGATGATGTGGAGCGAATTTCGTGAAGTTTGGACAAACGGCCACGGAGGAGTTAGCAAAAGTAGGTTTTTCATAAAATTCAAAATGGCGGAAAAATTTGCATGGCGGAAAATGACGTCATAGGGTCAGGTCGATTCGTCTTGAGCCAAGGAATCAGTGGGAAGTGGAATTTCGTTTATTCGACTTACGGTTCAAAAGTTATTAGCATAAACGGAAGTGTAAATTTGGCCTATTGGTGGCGCTAGAAGGTTTGGTTTGGAGACTTCAAATTTGGTCAGCTTAAAGGTCAGAGGCTTGGCAGTAAGTGGGCCAAATTTCATAACTTTCCCGCAAACGGTTCATACGGCTCCCATTGACTTTGCGGCGGAAGAAGAAGAAGAAGAAGAAGAAGAAGGAAGAAATATAACTGCAAGCAGTAATGCGGGGCCAAGCATCCAGTAGGCAAAACATGAGCAGAAGCACCATCAAAATGTAAACCAAAGACATGAAATCACCTCAAGGTATGGTAGCATAAAAAACAAGTTGAATTGAGCACTATTTAAAATTTTATATATTTTGACCATAAGGTGCCGCTCCTAGTAACTTTTGTTTTGGGGTCAGCCTTTGGTACTGATGACTCACAACAAATTTGGTGTTAATATGGCAAACGGTTGCAGAGATACAGCTTCGGATACCACTTGACCCGACTGCATCACAATCGTCATGGCGCTTATCAAAATTGGCAAAAGCACTCAACACGATGCGAATAAATTTTTGCCAGAAAGGTCTAAGGATGTTCCGATTCAAATTTGGTGAGAATCGGTCAAACAGTCTGGAGAGAGTTAGAAAAAGTAAGGTTTTAAGCCAATTCAACATGGCAGACAGGAAATTCAATCAATTATGGTAAATTTTATATGTATGTTTTCAGCTCAAGCTAAGGAACAAAACTGGATGAGATTTTTGACAATAGGCTAAAGCTAGCAAAAGTTATTAGCATTTTTCTAAAATCGTTTATAATCTTTTGACCACTAGATGGCGCTGGCGTAAAATTTGTTGAGTCCCTTCAGGGCATGGAGTCAAACATGCACAACAACTTTCAGAATTTTAAAGTAAAGCATGTTTGAAATACAGCATTTCTTGGTATAACTCAAAATGGTCGACGCCCAAAATGGCCGACACAGTAAAAATGGTCATGGTTCGACTCGGCTTGATGGTCCAAACGCGCTGATACCAATTTTATGAATTTTGGACAAACGTTTTGGGAAATACAGGCCGAATTGCCAATTTTTTATATCTCCTGACCACTAGAGGGCAGAGCGATGAAACACTGCAAGCATCCTCTGATCATAGGTGTTACAACATAGACAAAGTTTGGTGTACATAGGTTAAAGCGTTGCGAAGTTATAGCCTGACAATCATTTTGGCGAGTTTTGCGTAAGGTTTATTCGCTAATAATTCAAAAACGGTTTAACAAATCGAAAATCCAAGTAATAAATTTTGTTCGGCATAGTGAGTAGATGATGTGGAGCGAATTTTATGAAGATTGGACAAACGGCCACGGAGGAGTTAGCAAAAGTAGGTTTTTCATAAAATTCAAAATGGCGGAAAAATTTGCATGGCGGAAAATGACGTCATAGGGTCAGGTCGATTCGCCTTGAGCCAAGGAATCAGTGGGAAGTGGAATTTCGTTTATTCGACTTACGGTTCAAAAGTTATTAGCATAAACGTGGGTGTAACTTTGGCCTATTGGTGGCGCTAGACGGTTTGGTTTGGAGACTTCAAATTTGGTCAGACTGTAGGTCAGAGGCTTGGCAGTCAGTGGGCCAAATTTCATAACTTTCCCGCAAGCGGGTCATACGGCTGCCATTGACTTCGAGACGGAAATGGAAGAAGAAGAAGAATAATAATAAATATAACTGCAAGCAGTAATGCGGGGCCAAGCATCCAGTAGGCAAAACGTGAGCAGAAGCACCATCAAAATGTAAACCAAAGACATATGAAATCACCTCAAGGCATGGTAGCATAAAAAACAAGTTGAATTGAGCGCTATTTACAATTTTATGAATTTTGACCATAAGGTGGCGCTCTTAGTAACTTTTGTTTTGGGGTCAGCCTTTGGTACTGATGACTCACAACAAATTTGGTGTCAATATGGCAAACAATTGCAGAGATAGAGCTTCGGAAACCACATGACCCGACGGCATTACAATCGTC
Source organism: Danionella cerebrum (assembly GCA_007224835.1). Lineage (NCBI taxonomy): Eukaryota > Metazoa > Chordata > Actinopteri > Cypriniformes > Danionidae > Danionella > Danionella cerebrum. The sequence continues at coordinate 5,676 of SRMA01000124.1, forward strand.
ATGGCTCTTATCGAAAACGGCAAAAGCAATCAACACGTTACGAATACCTTTTTGCCAGCAAGGTCTAAGGATGTTCCAATTCAAATTTGGTGAGAATCAGTCAAACGACCTGGGTGAAGTTAGAAAAAGTAAGGTTTTCAGCCAATTCAACATGACAGACAGGAAGTTCAATCAATTATGGTAAATTTTATATCTATGTTTTCAGTTCGACCTAAGGAACAAAACTGGATGAGATTTTTGACAATAGGCTAAACTAGCAAAAGTTATTAGCATTTTTCTAAAATCGTTTATATCTTTTGACCAAAAGGTGGCGCTGGCGTAAAATTTGTTGAGTCTCTTCAGGGCAGGGTGTCAAACATGCACAACAACTTTCAGAATTTCAAAGTAAAGTATGTTTGAAATACAGCATTTTTTTGGCATAAATCAAAATGGCCGACGCCCAAAATGGCCGACACAGTAAAAATGGACATGGTCCGACTCGGATTGATGCTCCAAACGCGCTGATACCAATTTTATGAATTTTGGACAAACGGTTTGGGAAATACAGGCTGAATTGCCAATTTTTTATATCTCCGGACCACTAGGGGGCAGAGCCACGAAACACTGCATGCAGCCTCAGATCATAGGTGTTACAACATAGACAAAGTTTGGTGTACATAGGCTAAAGCGTTGCGAAGTTATCGCCTTACAATCATTTTTGCGAGTTTTGTGTAAGGATCATTCGCTAATAATTCGATAACGGTTTGACAAATCAAAAATTCAAGAAATAACTTTTGCTCGGCATAGTCAGTAGATGATATGGAGCGAATTTCGTGAAGTTTGGACAAATGGCCACGGAGAAGTTGGCAAAAGTAGGTTTTACATAAAATTTTTCATGGCGGAAAATTTTTCATGTCGGACATCAGTCGATTCGTCTTGAGCCAAGGAATCAGTGGGAAGTGGAATTTCGTTTTTACGACTTACGGTTCAAAAGTTATTAGCATAAACGTGGGTGTAACTTTGGCCTATTGGTGGCGCTAGATGGTTTGGTTTGGAGACTTCAAATTTGGTTAGATTGTAGGTCAGAGGCTTGGCAGTCAGTGGGCCAAATTTCATAACTTTCCCGCAAACGGTTCATATGGCTCTCATTGACTTCATTACGGAAGAAGAAGAAGAAGGAAGAAATATAACTGCAAGCAGTAATGCGGGGCCAAGCATCCAGTAGGCAAAACGTGAGCAGAAAGGCCATCAAAATCTAAACCAAAGACATGAAATCGACTCAAAAAAATCGAAATCGAGCGCTATTCAAAATTTTATGAATTTTAACCATTAGGTGGCGCTCTCAGTAACTTTTGTTTTGGGGTCAGCCTTTGGTACTGATGACTCACAAGAAATTTCGTGTCAATATGGCAAACGGTTGCAGAGATACAGCTTCGGAAACCACTTCACCCGACAGCATCACAATCGTCATGGCTTTGATTGAAAACTGTAAAAGCAATCAACACGCTACGAATAACTTTGTGCCAGCAAGGTCTAAGGATATTCCGATTAAAATTTGGTGAGAATCGGTCAAACAGTCTGGGTGGAGTTAAAAAAAGTAAGGTTTTCAGCCAATTCAACATGGCAGACAGGAAATTCAATCAATTATGGTAAATTTTATATCTATGTTTTCAGCTCAACCTAGGGAACAAAACTGGATGAGATTTTTGACAATAGGCTAAAGCTAGCAAAAGTTATTAACATTTTTCTAAAATCGTTTATATCCTTTGACCACAAGGTGGCGCTGGCGTAAAATTTGTTGAGTCCCTTCAGGGCATGGTGTCAAACATGCACAACAACTTTCAAAATTTTATAGTAAAGCATGTTTGAAAAAAAGCATTTTTTGGCATAATTCAAAATGGCTGACGCCCAAAATGGCCGACACAGTAAAAATGGACATGGTTCGACTCGGCTTAATGCTCCAAACACGCTGATACCAATTTTATGAATTTTGGACAAACGGTTTGGGAAATACAGGCCGAATTGCTAATTTTTTATATCTCCGGGCCACCAGGGGGCAGAGCGACGAAACACTGCATGCAGCCTCAAATTATAGGTGTTACATCATAGACAAAGTTTGGTGTACATAGGCTAAAGCGTTGCGAAGTTATAGCCTTACAATCATTTTTGCGAGTTTTGCGTAAGGATCATTCACGAATAATTCGATAACGGTTTGACGATTCAAAATCCAAGAAATAACTTTTGTTTGGCATAGTCAGTAGATGATATGGAGCAAATTTCGTGAAGTTTGGACAAACGGCCATGGAGGAGTTAGCAAAAGTAGGTTTTTCATAAAATTCAAAATGGCGGAAAAATTTGCATGACGGAAAATGACGTCATAGGGTCAGGTCGATTCGTCTTGATCCAAGGAATCAGTGGGAAGTGGAATTTTGTTTATTCGACTTACGGTTCAAAAGTTATTAGCATAAACGTAGGTGTAACTTTGGCCTATTGGTGGCGCTAGACGGTTTGGTTTGAAGACTTCAAATTTGGTCAGCTTATAGGTCAGAGGCTTGGCAGTAAGTGGGCCAAATTTCATAACTTTCCCGCAAACGGTTCATAAGGCTCCCATTGACTTCATTACGGAAGAAGAAGAAGAAGAAGAAGGAAGAATAATAATAAGAAGAAACGGAACAAACACAATAGGTGCCTTCACAGCTTTGCTGCTTGGCCCCTAATAATAAGAAGAAACGGAACAAACACAATAGGTGCCTTCGCAGCTTTGCTGCTTGGCCCCTAATAATAGGAAGAAACGAAAGAAACACAATAGGTGCCTTCGCAGCTTTGCTGCTTGGCCCCTAATAATAATAATAATAGGAAGAAACGGAACAAACACAATAGGTGCCTTCGCAGCTTTGCTGCTTGGCCCCTAATAATAGGAAGAAACGGAACAAACACAATAGGTGCCTTCGCAGCTTTGCTGCTTGGCCCCTAATAATAATAATAGGAAGAAACGGAACAAACACAATAGGTGCCTTCGCAGCTTTGCTGCTTGGCCCCTAACAATCAGGAAGAAAATGAAGAAGCAATGGACTCTCAAGAACTCAACGATAAAAATGAATACAGTAGTGAAATGATTAAACAGTTTTTAGAGAAGACCAAAGGCCAGCGGGGTGTGGTGCTCACCGAACACTTCCCCAACACACTCCAGTTTATGAATGATGTTAATTTCTTCAGAAAAAAACTTTTTTTTTAATGATCAAGAAATCGCTCGCCTGAAGAAAATTTTAACAACGATCAGGAAAGAGCTGGGGGGTATTCCAGAAAGCAGGTTATGTGACATACCTGGGTATGTTCAAGGGTAAGTTCGTGGATAACCTCAACTTTTGGTTCCAAAAACGGAGGTAACTTTCTGGGTATGTATGTAACCATAGCAACTGACTCTCTGAAGATAACCTGCTCGGGAGCAGGTTATGTTTCAGTGTAACTTCGTTTCAGAAGGTTGGTGAGCATGGCGTGCCCTTTTGATGAGGATCCTGTGGACGTAGAAGCACAAATTATACAAGGTTTTTTTTTCGTCGGGGGAGGGTTATCAGACCGCGTATTGATGTGTTTGCATACCCTAATGAATATTTGAAAGAGCGTTATCGTTTTTCAAAAGATTTGTTAGTTTATTTAACACGTCTTTTAAAACCGCATATCGTGAATGTGACAAACCGCGGTTCTGCGCTTAGCACAGAAAACATTCTGTGCATAGCACTTAGGTTTTTTGCGTCTGGACATTTTTTTGTACAGTGTGGGCGATTCAGAGCATGTGAGAAAGGCAACTGTGTGTAGAGCCGTTCGTACAGTATGTCTGGCCCTTAAACAGTTCTTACCCACGTTTGTACAGTTCCCTGGCCATAAACCTCTGCTTGTTATTAAAGACGAATTCCACAGAGTGGCAGGTTTGTCCTTTGTAGTAAAATCTATGACGCATATTTAATATTTAGTCATATTATGTATATCTATACATGTATTAATTATGCGCACACACACTTCATACTTCCATAACTTTCTGTTTCAGGATTTCCAAATGTACTTGGGTGCATTGATGGCACTCACATTCCTATTAAAGCTCCATCAATAAATGAGGGAGACTATGTTAACAGGAAATCTGTTCATAGTATCAATGTGCAGGTAACAACTTAATTTTTTCCCTTTTTAAAATCATTAAAGTTATTACTTTTTCCACTAACTAGGTAATATGTGAGGCAACCCAAATCATTACCAATGTTGAGGCAAAATGGCCAGGATCTGTGCATGATGCCAGAATTTTCCGCGAGTCATCATTATGCCAGAAATTTCAGCAGGGTATGTTTTACTTTATACAAATTTTTATTTTCCTTTTTACTATATTTGTGTTGTACACTTCAATCATTACAGGACAGTACAATGGTTACTTGCTGGGGGACAGAGGATACCCTTGTCTGCCCTATTTAATGACACCCTA
>SRMA01000134.1:0-32220 GCA_007224835.1 Danionella cerebrum
ACACCAAACTTGCTACAGATGTTCTTGACATGTAGTGGTTACAATTGATTGTGTTGATTTGCTTCGTTATAAGTAAAATAAGGAGATATTGGAGGAAACATGTGGTTTTTTTTTTTAGGCGGAGTTCATTTTTTGGCCATTCCAACATCAATTACTCTTACCCCGTGTTCTTGACTGTCAAATTAACTCATCCACACCACTCCCCAAGAACCTATCTTCATTTTGATACCAAGATTTGCAGTTTAGGCCTTGTAAAGCTGAGAAATGCCTTAAAAAGTAAAAGTATAGGATTTTCGGAAAATAGGCCTCAGGGCTTAAGAGGTTAAGTACTTTATGACACAAACCCTTTTTATTTAGTTTAGTACAGGTTTGGCAATATGCCAAGCTTTCATCCTAATTCCTTGGCTACATGTGGCTAAGTTTTATTATAAGTGTATTTTATTTGTATTCATTGAGCTTAAAATATTAAGGGTTAGCACTGCCCACCACTATGCTCCCCCACGCTCACTTAGCAAACCCCACCTTCGGTCAGAACTCAATGAAACCTCTGCATGGAGCGTCTCTTAATGCTGTATTAACTCGACCAAGTGGACTGTTTACTATTCCGTTCCGGACAAACCGAATACTCTATGCCAAATGGCTCATTAGGTGGTATAGGTCTCCGACCCCTGGGAGTAAAGTACGGTTATAGATCTTTGCAGTGTGCAAAACTTTTATTTTTCTGTATTATATGGCTGAGGTGAAGGTCCCTTAACTCAGTTGTAGATGTGTCGTGGTGGCAGAATGTTTGCCCCTACAAAAACCTGGCGCCGTTGGCACCGCAAGATCAATGTGAACCAGAAACGTTATGCCCTCTGCTCTGCCCTGGCAGCTACTGCTCTGCCATCTCTTGTCATGGCCAAAGGTGAGTTAACTGAGGTTTTCATAACTTTGCGGAAGGCTTTTTGGGGTACAGAGTTGTAATTGTGCCCTTATGCACTGTATTTAAAGTGGCTTTTCATCTACTGGCATACTGCTTTCAGTTCAGTGCAAGAGAAGCCTCAGTAGCTTAAGTGTTGAAGTTAAATCTCTAGCCTTTTGCTTTCTATGGCTTAGAACGATGTTCATTGACTAAAAAATATTTACACTTTGTTGTACATCACTGGTAGTTACAAGTGCCAAATATTTCAGGTCACCGCATTGAGGAGATTCCTGAGGTACCTCTTGTCGTCGATGATAAAGTTGAAGGCTACAAGAAGACTAAAGAGGCAGTGGTTCTATTAAAGAAGCTGAAGGCTTGGGGTGACATCAAGAAGGTGAGATTTCACTCGTGTTGAGCTTTGCAAGAGGTCTACCAAAATTAACCTTAAGCAACTCTCTTTTTTTATATAGAAATAAAATATATATATTTTTTGTTCTGGACTTTAGGTTTATGCCTCCCAACGTATGCGTGCTGGTAAGGGTAAGATGAGAAACCGAAGACGTATCCAACGCAAGGGACCATGCATCATCTACAATGAAGACAATGGTGTGACAAAAGCATTCAGAAACATCCCTGGTATGTGGTTCATTCTTTTAGCTGATGGTTTCCATAAATAATTTGAGCGCATCAGACAAATTTAGCAATGAATTAATTTAGAGAAAGTTGTGATCAGGGGATTGTTGCATACTTAAGAGTTCAACTTTGATTTGGGATTGTCTCTTTCCAGGAGTCACTCTGCAGTCAGTAAGCAGACTGGACCTGTTGAAGGTTGCACCTGGTGGACACATCGGCCGCTTCTGCATTTGGACTGAGGGTGCCTTCCGTAAGCTGGATGATCTCTACGGCACTTGGCGCAAAGCTTCCACCAAAAAAGTGAACTACAAGTGAGTTTTCTTCCACCATGGTGAAGTCTTTTCAGATATAAACAAATGTCAATGATGAGTCTTTGTCCGTGTTAATGAACACAGAGTTACAATAGAAAAAATTGGTCTGTCGAATCTCTTCAAATAATGACTTGCTATTGTAATTCTATTAATTTAATCTTGTGAACTTTGTGCCTTTTGACCAGCTTGCCCATGCACAAGATGACCAACACAGATCTGAACAGAATCCTTAAAAGCGAGGAAGTCCAGAAGGCTCTTCATCCTTCTAAGTATGTTATTTTGATTTATTTTTTTATTTTCTTATTACGACTGTGATGAGATTCCTACTTTGGTCTGTGTTTATGAATTCTGATTTTACTGGAAGTTCTGAGCCTCCTTGATTTGAATTGCTCAACTATTTACTGGACATAAGCACAAGTAACGATTTCCTTGTAATCCACCAGCCGCAAGATTAAGCGTCGAGTGTTGAAGAAGAATCCTTTGAAGAATCTGGGAGTTATGATTCGTCTCAACCCTTACGCTAAGACTGTTCGTCGCCGTGCTCTAGTAGCCAACAACCCTGACGTAAGTTACTTGTCTAACGTTTTTTTTCCCTGTTTTTTTTCTTGCTTGCTGTAACTTGGATATTGAACTTGTTCCCAGGTGAAGGCAAAGATGCTGAAACCCAAGAGGAAGAGGGTTTTGAAGAAGGTTAAGGCCAAGAAGTCTGAAGCTGCTCAAGCCTAGATCTGAAAAACAAGACTAAGTGCTCAAATGGTTTTCAGAATAAAATAATTGATTGATCTGGACTGGTTTTCATTGTGGTATATCTTTATTATAAGAGTGTGTCCTTCTAGCTGTGACTGTAAAACTAGCAGGACACTAACCGCTACAGTGAGTGGATCTAGCCGTTCTGGACTAGTGAAGACAAAAAAACGTCTCCAGTAAAATAAAATTTACTTTGTAGCTGGATGATTTATCCAGAAACAATGCGAGTCTCTTAAGACCTGCATCGTATGTGTGCTGGTAAGGGTAAGATGAGAAACTGAAGGTGGATCCAGTGCAAGGGACCATGCATCATCTACAATTAAGACAGTGGTGTGACAAGCTTTCAAGCAAACATCCCTGGTATGTTTCTCATTCTTTAAGCTGACTAAATTTTGCATGATCACTGATTTGTAAGTGTTTGGCTCCAAAGAATTTGGGGGAGAGAACGTAATCAAATGGCAAGGTATTGTAATATATTTAAAAATGTATTTGTTAAGGTCTCCCTTTCAGGCGTCGACTGCTGTCCATCAGTAGATTGAACCTGTTGAAGGTTGCACCTGGTGGACACATCGGCCTCTTCTGCATTTGGACTGCGGGTGCCTTCCGTAAGCTGGATGATCTCTACGGCACTTGGCGCAAAGCTTCCACCAAAAAAGTGAACTACAAGTGAGTTTTCTTCCACCATGGTGAAGTCTTTTCAGATATAAACAAATGTCAATGATGAGTCTTTGTCCGTGTTAATGAACACAGTTACAATAGAAAAAATTGGTCTGTCGAATCTCTTCAAATAATGACTTGCTATTGTAATTCTATTAATTTAATCTTGTGAACTTTGTGCCTTTTTACCAGCTTGCCCATGCACAAGATGACCAACACAGATCTGAACAGAATCCTTAAAAGCGAGGAAGTCCAGAAGGCTCTTCATCCTTCTGAGTACGTTATTTGGATTTAAAAAAAAAAAAAAATTCTTATTACGACTGTGATGAGATTCCTACTTTGGTCTGTGTTTATGAATTCTGATTTTACTGGAAGTTCTGAGCCTCCTTGATTTGAATTGCTCAACTATTTACTGGACATAAGCGCAAGTAACGATTTCCTTGTAATCCACCAGCCGCAAGATTAAGCGTCGAGTGTTGAAGAATCTGGGAGTTATAATGTTGCCCATGCAGAAGATGACCAACACAGATCTGAACAGAATCCTTAAAAGCGAGGAAGTCCAGAAGGCTCTTCATCCTTCTAAGTACGTTATTTTGATTTATTTTAATTTTTTTTCTTATTACGACTGTGATGAGATTCCTACTTTGGTCTGTGTTTATGAATTCTGATTTTACTGGAAGTTCTGAGCCTCCTTGATTTGACTCGCTCAACTATTTACTGGACATAAGCGCAAGTAACCATTTCCATGTAATCCACCAGCCGCAAGATTAAGCGTCGAGTGTTGAAGAATCTGGGAGTTATAATGTTGCCCATGCAGAAGATGACCAACACAGATCTGAACAGAATCCTTTAAATCAAGGAAGTCCAGAAGGCTCTTCATCCTTCTAAGTACGTTATTTTGATTTATTTTAATTTTTTTTCTTATTACGACTGTGATGAGATTCCTACTTTGGTCTGTTATGAATTCTGATTTTACTGGAAGTTCTGAGCCTTCTTGATTTGAATCGCTCAACTATTTACTGGACATAAGCGCAAGTAACAATTTCCTTGTAATCCACCAGCTGCAAGATTAAGCGTCGAGTGTTGAAGAATCTGGGAGTTATAATGTTGCCCATGCAGAAGATGACCAACACAGATCTGAACAGAATTCTAAAAAGCGACGAAGTCCAGATGGCTCTTCATCCTTTTGAGTATGTTATTTTAATTTTTATGGTTAATTTTTTTTTCCCTTATTACGACTGTGATGAGATTCCTACTCCGGTCCGTGTTTATGAATTCTGATTTTACTGGAAGTTCTGAGCCTCCTTGATTTGACTCGCTCAACTATTTACTGGACATAAGCGCAAGTAACCATTTCCTTGTAATCCACCAGCTGCAAGATTAAGCGTCGAGTGTTGAAGAATCTGGGAGTTATAATGTTGCCCATGCAGAAGATGACCAACACAGACCTGAACAGAATCCTTTAAATCAAGGAAGTCCAGAAGGCTCTTCATCCTTCTAAGTACGTTATTTTGATTTATTTTAATTTTTTTTCTTATTACACTGTGATGAGATTCCTACTTTGGTCTGTGTTTATGAATTCTGATTTTACTGGAAGTTCTGAGCCTTCTTGATTTGAATCGCTCAACTATTTACTGGACATAAGCGCAAGTAACAATTTCCTTGTAATCCACCAGCCGCAAGATTAAGCGTCGAGTGTTGAAGAATCTGGGAGTTATAATGTTGCCCATGCAGAAGATGACCAACACAGATCTGAACAGAATTCTAAAAAGCGACGAAGTCCAGATGGCTCTTCATCCTTTTGAGTATGTTATTTTAACTTTTATGGTTAATTTTTTTTTTCCCTTATTACGACTGTGATGAGATTCCTACTCCGGTCCGTGTTTATGAATTCTGATTTTACTGGAAGTTCTGAGCCTCCTTGATTTGACTCGCTCAACTATTTACTGGACATAAGCGCAAGTAACAATTTCCTTGTAATCCACCAGCCGCAAGATTAAGCATGAAGCATTCAAGAATCTGGGAGTGATTAGGCTTAACCCTTAAGCTAACTCTGAAGTAAGTAATTTACTGAACCTTTCATTTTGTTATCGCTTGCTCTAACTTGTGTATTAGACTTGTTCACAGGTGAAGACAAAGATGCTAAAGCCCAAGAGGAAGAGGATTTTGAAAAGAAAGGTCAAGAATTTTGAGGCTGCTCAAGCCTAGATCTGAAAAACAAAACTTAACTGCTCTAATTATTTTCAGAATAAAACAATTTGATCTTGTTTTGATATCATATGTTAAATATTTATTAAAATAGTCACTTAAGTAATGGATAAACTAGCAAGATTTTTTACATTTTAGTGATTGTAGCTACACCTGTATTCTGTAGACCAATCATCTCTCACTCCTGGTCTAATAATAACCAGCTGCAATACTAGACTCTGGTAGGTATTTTCAACAGCACCCTTGCTCTAATTGGAGAGTTAGATCCCAATCTAAAGTTGGGATTTTGGCTTAAGTGTTAAATATTCAAACAAGAAAGGGTACTGCTTGGGGTTCAACTGTTGCACAACTGCCAGTCACTTAAGAAATGATTTATTTCCATTTTAACTGACTCTGAACGATGAAAGTGGTGGTAGCAAAATCTTAGATGGAACAATTGGACACTGGTCTATGGAGAGAAATTCTTACTTTGTACCGTTCTGCAGTGTAAGGAAAGCTGGTGAACATCGCTTAAGGCAATGGCAAAGACAAGATGTAGCTTGCCTGTAAAGAAACATTTTGTAATTGCAAATGATCAATATCCACCCCAATAATTGCAGTCATTTTTTTCCCTCCAATGACTTTGTTGAAAGAACCTAAAAGGGTTTATTTGTTGAACCAAAGATGAAATAAAATTATTTATTGTAAATCTTTCATCCCCCCTCCCCCATGGCACTCAAACGCCCAAGCATTTACAGCATGATTAACTGGAAGGTCATAGTGTAGTACACATGATTTGTAAATGTGATGGCTTTTTGTAAAATAGTTACTGCAAGATACCAAAGCAAAACATCTCAATAGCAGACAAATATTTAAAGATTTTTTGTGGAGTGGATAATTAAGGTTCTGGTAAGACTTAATGCTTGTTTTGGGAAATATGGCTTCTTTCACATCCCAACATTGTGAGTTGGTGTTGCAGGCTGGTTCAGTCCAATGGTGCTGCACAACCATGCTGCAAAATCCACTTCCTCTGCTTCTGAGTTCTTTATGAACTGATGCACCTGCAAGTATAAAGGGTAAAATCCAAATATAGTTAAATATAAGCATTATTTAAATGTACTCTTACCATCAGTTGTTTGAGATCTGCCCTCTCTGCTGGATTTTTGATTAAGCTGAGCAAAATAAAAACAAATCAAGAAAATGTTCAAGTATAGATGTAAACAAGTCATCCCCACACATCCATCAACTTTTAAACAGTCACTAGCATTGCAATCAAATCTCTGAACAGCTATTCACAGATTAAAAGTATGCAAACATATAATTTGGTGAAATAAAAGCTATTGTACTTCTACCAAAATATAGTAATCAATTCTGTTAAATATGCACAAATTGAGTCTCATGGTACAATATGCAGACGAGTGGTGTGATTCAATATTGTTCATAATGGAGCATTTTAAATTTATGTTATTAACCATAAAATCGACCCCTAAGTGATCCTGTCTCAGCTGCACATGGAGAGTAACATATTTGACAAAAAGTAATGTTCCTTGTATGTCACAACATAGATTAATAGACTATCATTTGTCTAATAAAAGCGAGTGTGTCTCAAGCTATTGAGTCTGGAATTACAAATCTGTGAATCTGCAGCTTTAGTCGCCTCCACAGAAAAATGTTAACCTAAATGCATTACTTACCATTTGTTCACAAACTCTTGGAATTCTGCGCTAAAGATACTTGGCAGTTTGGGAGGTGGCTGTAAATAATAAAAAAAAATATCTCTTAGACAAACAATAATCTACAATTTGCCATAATAAAACACTTGTTACAGGTGAGGCCAAATCCTTACTTCATTGACAATGTAATCAAGCAGCTCAAATATAGCCATGGGTGGTCGACTGTCTTGACCATAGGCTGAAAAGACAGAAAGTTAAGTAATTTGTTTTACTGTTATAAATGCAATTAATGGACAGATTGCATGTAAAAATGATCATTCGACACACTGCTACAATCAAAAGAAAAGAAATGCTGGAATCCAGGAGCTTATAACCTGCAATTTTGTGTCAGTTAAGTTTAACTTTTGACTAAAGCATCATATTTGCTAATCTTAAATGAAACATTAGCATCATTATGTTGTGGCCAATGTGAGTATGAATACAATCCGTAATTGTCAACTTCAAATGAAAGTCCATTTCTGACAAGTTAAAAAAATATCAATGGTCAAAAATGTAAGATGATAAGTCACATTTTGTTTCTGGACTTCCATGTTAAATGCAGCCACTAGCCATGTCTGTTGGTTTAAATGACATTTTACCATATTTACAATTGTGTCTGCAATGGACTACTAATAACTAATTTTATGTTATTAATATAGAATTATAATTGTCCATATTAAAACTAGGCATTGTACTGTTTGATTTCCCACTCTGTTACAGTTGGTCTCAGTGTGAAAGCGATATCAAAGCATTAAATGCGTTTAATGTAAATTGATGAAAGCATCTGTGAAATGTATGAATATAAATTTACAGCAAATATAATTCCCACATGCCCCAAGTAAACAGACACTCACAGCTGCCAGGTCGACCAGGGGGGCGAGGTTTGGGGGACAATTCGGTGGCTGATGAATCACCTTCCAATGGCTGACCAAAGATTTGCTCCAGCTCCTTGGAATCAGGGGGTGGAATAGGAAAGCGTCCAATGGCCATCTCTACCAGAGAAAGACCCATGCTCCAGATATCGGACTGCACCGAGTAGTGAGTGCCTTGAAGACGCTCAGGCTACAGTTAATCAACCACAGAGGAAATGAGGATCAGCAGAGAGGAAGAAACTTGATAACTGCAGCCTGAACAAACATGGACGCCCTGATACAATGCACCTCAAACTTCTAGGCTACAAAGAAGGTTGTCAAAAATGTCTAGAAGTGGGTGAGATATCACTAGGTCTTTCTGGGATCTAACTGCATACACTACTTACTCTTTAAACATTAAATAAAATATCAACTCAGTAATTCATGGTCAGGTTTTCTGCACATTGTTTTGTGAGTGTATTTTGCATCTAAATTGCCCAAATAGTAAGCTTGATGAGGAATAGGGAACTAATATGTTCTTTGAAAACCTGACAACTTACAGATTTTAGTTAATAGTGTGCTTGGAGACATCTTATTAACTTACAGACATATAGGACCTGGTGCCGACAAAGGAATTGGCCATGGAGTCAATGAGCTGTCCACTCACTCCAAAGTCGCACAACTTGATCTCACCACGAGAGTTGACGAGGATGTTAGACGGCTTTACATCTGCAAGATCAAGCCAAAATTTTACCCTTCAGCAAACACTGAAAAGAAAATATTCAGAACACCAAGTTTGACAACAGTCACCTCTGTGCATGATCTTGTGCTTCTCCCGCAGGTAGGATAGGCCTTTTATCACCTAAATGAATTCAGCAAATCCATGTAATGAATTCAGTGGAAATCATCTATAAGACATGTTTTGATATTGATACTGACCGCAATGCTAACTTTACCCAGTATCTGCTCAGGGATCTTGCCTGCTTTCTTTAAGCACTGGTCCAGTGAGCCACCATCCTACCAGATAATAGGTACATCTAAGTACTCAACTATTTACATCAGCCATATAACAGCAGTCAGTGTAAATATGCACAATTACAATAAAATTTGAGTTTGTTTTTCTGCAAGTAAATGTACTAAGATCATTCAAGGCAAAGTATGTAACAGTCCCCATTGTTACCTCTTCTTTCCACAAAATGTCTAGGCATGGCATTTTTAAAGTATGTTTATACCCCATTACAGACTCTGGAAGCAAGGTTTAAGAAGATTTAACAAAAAGATGAAGCTTTATTTATACTGAATCGAACAGTACCAGGGACGGAGCGGTTCAATACGCCCTTGTGACCTGCGTTTTTTTGGTTCCTCACTTAAATAATTTTTTATTTCAACATGCCTGACGAATTACTTGTTTATAGAAGAATAGAGGTCCAATCGATGTCCAATCAGTGCTAAAGATAGAGGAGGGCCAAAGCGGAGCTCCCTCAGTCAGTGCTAAGAGGTGCAGTCAGGTTTTAAATTTGAGGAAACAACCATCATCACTAAGCACTATCTACAGGTCACACACAGCTAAAGAGAGACCATCATTGAATCATTCAACCAGTCATTCCCATCTAATTCAGAGACACAAAACGAGTTGCTGCCCATGTGGAATACTGTGCTGCCGTACAGGTTTTTTTATATTGTTTATTTTTTGGTTTATTTACACCATCCTTTTTTAAACATTAGGGGTGTAACGGTACGCTAAAATCGTATTCGGTTCGGTACAGTGTCTTGGAGAGTTCGGTTCGGTTCATTCGGTTCGGTACAAAACAATAAGAACTTACATATTCTTTATTTTGAAAAGCTGCCAATACACAGTAAAATTCTTGCATAAAATAAATAAAAGTGACACATTTATTAAGAAAAACACATTTTTTTAAAATAAAAAAATGAAATACTGCAACTAGTTAGGATAGATTACCTATCCACATTTTCTGAAGAGAGCATAGATCTGGTTATAATATCTCCAGCAGTAGAAAATGTTAGATGTGTTGCCTGCCCGATCTCCGTGGAACAATGTCGGCATACAACTTTAAATTTATCCACTCGTCTATCCCCGTTATGTATTTTAACAGAGAAGCCAAAGTGTTCTCAAACACGAGACCGTAGTGAGGTGAGAGAGTCTTCAAGCTCTGGCTTCCCTTTCGCTTTTGCCATGTAATTTTCCTACTCGCGCTCGTGCTCGTCACTCAATAGCGTCCGTGCGGAAACTCGCCTAGGAACATTGTTCCGCTACGTTTAATATCGCGTTAATAATAGATTTAAATAATTTAATAAAAATACCGAAACGATACGCAAGTGTACCGAACCGAACAGGCCGTACCGAAACGGTTCAATACACACCGTGAACCATTACACCCCTATTAAACATGCATAATAATGTTTGATTTAGCAAAATAAAGTGAATTCTATCAAACACTACCGAACCGTTAGCTTTGTGTACCATTGCATCCCTATTACACATTCTATAGAAGGCTAAGGTTTCACTCTTTGCCTGTAAACTATTTATAGAGACATTATAAACCTAGGTAACTTCTCTGGTAACACTGATGGACTGTACCATGTTCTCCATGCAGATGCTGATCTCTCCGTCACTGTAGAAGGCACCATAGAATCCCACAATGTAGGGAGAGTTGCATTCATGCAGCACCTGCAGTTCTCGGATGATCTGATTCCTTATAGCTGGCTTGATCTCTAAGTGAATCAACTGCATAAAAATAAAATTATGATTTAAAACAAAAAAATAAATGGAGGAAAGTTTAGTCGATAAATCAATTTTTGTGCAACAGGCTCTTGAGGAACGAAAATTTTTATCAATACAATTATTAACTCAGCTCTGACTGTAAGCAAAGTTGTTTTGAACACTTGTTTGCAGTTCAAAAAAACTAATTAAATCCACCACTATTTAAATTAAAGGGGCCAAATTTTGCAAAATTGCCTTTTCTGACATTTGTAGCATCTTTTAGAGTTAATCCTTTTTGCTTTTTGTGTGCTGAAAATGGCTTGATCCTCCTAGCAACACCCATAGTTCCTAGCACCGCCCACTGAGTAATCGCTATTACAGCTCATCTCTATGCAGTTCTTTAAAGCTGGATTCTGGCTGACAGGTTTGGTCAGCAGGTAGCGTGGTGAAAGTATGACTGTAGGAGGAATGGGGGCAAACAGCGAGCTTTGATGAGGGCAAAAATACAAGGTGATTCAAAGACATTTATAATATTGCATTTGGAAAGTAATTACCAGTGCAGAATAGAGGGCTCAAGTATTTATTAGGAATACTTTTAAAAACCGACACCCTGATTATAACCATGAAAACTGAGGGGGTGAACTTTTGCTCACTCATTTGCAAGATGGGATGGTTAGTACAAACAAGTGTTAATGCCATCGGGTATTGAAACAGCACTGTAAATACATTTCGAATGCCTTGTAGCTTCGTCTGATTAAGGCTATGCTTGCACTGACAAATCTTTAATGACTCAAGCTATAAAACCATCCTGAAAGCTTACCTTCCTAGCCATGATGAACCCTGAAGGCCTGTGCAGGACCTTGAAGACAACTCCTCCGTTGCCTGCCCCCAGCTCACAGATTTTCTCAAAGTCGTCATCTTTAAGTTCTCCAACCTTTTGCTTCTGCGTGAGAAAAGCTTCCAGGCGCTTTTTCTGCTGCTCATCCAGCTCCAGCTCTTCCAGTTTCTTCTGCAGGGCTTCCAGATTGTTTCTGGTATGAAAACACATACATAAATGTTTATTTTAAGCACTAAGTTCTGAAAGATCATGGGAACAAATGTTAATGCTTAAAGTAGCCATGTCATGCAAACTAGTGTCTTCTGACATTCCTAGCATCTTTTAGTGTTGTTCCTCTAAGACATGCCTCAGAATCTTTAGGGTTTATTCACTCTTTCCTGCATGTTTGTGTAATTCTGTATTCCTTTTTTGTGAGCTGAAAATGGCTCGATGTTCCTAGCACCACCCATAGTTCCTAGCACTGCCCACTGACCAATCAGATTATTCGCTAGTATAGATCATCTCTATGCTGTTGTTTGCGCTGCCTGACCCGGAAGTGAGGACAGCAGACCTACGCTGAAGAACAATGAAGAGAAAGTGTATTTTCTTTCCGAATTCATTGGAATTCGGAAAGGGTGAGGGTTGGTCAGCAGGGGACATGGCGAAAGCTGTTGGAGGAATGTGGGTAAACAGTGCATTTTGCAGAGACAAAAACGTTTTGTTTTTTTTGCCATATTTTTTACTGTTAATATGGCAAAGTTAAATATACTAACAGGGCAGTGCTAGTATGAAGTTTTTAATCAATAATTTTTAATAAATTCTTTAAAATTGCATAATATGGCTCCTTTACTTTAAATTCTAACTAGTAAAAATGCCTAATTAGTGCACCTTCTTTAAGAATAGTAATTTCTGAAACTTATTTCATAATACATAACTAGATAAATAATTCCCGGAAAACAAATCAGTTTTCATGCATTAATATATAGTTATATAAAATATACATGCATTAATTAAAAGTTAATTTCCTATTTTAATTTTATGATTATTTTGTGCTGATCACAGTTTGATTAATTAATAAATAAATGTCAACGACAAAATCAACCAAATCTAAAACAAACCTAACCAATGAAGCTTTAGATGAAAATATAATCTGAAAAATGTAATGAAAAGTACAGTCACTTGCTACAGTCTGCTAGTCTTAAAAGTGCTTTTTGTTAACGCAACAAAGTGAGAATTGATCTCTTGTGATCCACTATGCTGTAACATATTTCTATGCTTAAGGCAGGCAGCTTATTAAACAAGTTATTGTGCTTTTTGCGATCCTCGTAATGCTCTGTCTGTGGAAACAGTGTGTTCCTCTACACAAGCCACCCGTTCCTTTGGTCCTGTTGTCATGGTGATGCTTTTTTCATAGCTTTCTGCTGGTACTTCTGAACTTCTATGACCCTACATCTTCTCTGCAACCATCACAGCAGCGAACCGTTTTCCACAACGGATTAACTGACCAGGTGCATTTAAGGTCAGTAGAGTGAGCAATGGATCTTGTGCTCAATCTTTCAAGATCTTCAGCTCTAAAAAAGGAAAGTCTGTGTGAACATGTGAAGCAAGGTTTATTAGGAAAAACAATTTTCTCATCAATTACCCATTATAATAACTTAAATGTCTGTGTGGTGGTAGCTGGCACTGCTGCTGTTGCACACTACATATATCTTTCATAATTGTGTGATTAGTGATGCATACATTTAATAGTAATTCACATTGTGCTTTGTTACATTCCTACAACATTAAGTACTCATCAAAAAAAATCTGAGATATGGGCCCATACACAAAGAAAAGGTGGAGTTTTGCAAATGCGTTTAGTTGCTGGAGTGCACAGAACATAACTTAACATAGATCACTCCGTATGTGTCTGTTTGATGTTTAGGTTGATAATTAATATGATTTTAAATGAACCCAATTTTTTATTTAACAATTGAATAGAAATATGAACTTAAACTTGATGGTTTACCACACAGAGAGGCTGAAAAATACAGCTGGATTCTTTCTTATAAATCCAACTTCTTGAAAAATACTGTTACTTTTTTATTTATAAACTCTCTGCAGACTAACATTAAATCAAGTAGCAATCCAGGGGACCATCTCATCAAAGACTCATTTATAACCTTCTTTTGAACAGCTGTATCAGATTGAGTTTCAGACAATACGAACGTACAACGTACAACAGCATCACATTGTGTGCTCACCACAAGCACAGAACATGCTAAATCCTCTGGCTGACCTCAAAGCTGCAGCTTTCTTAATGGAAGGCTGCAGTGCTACTCTTTTGTCAACTACAGAATGTAATTCTATTACTAGTTTTGTATTTGAAAATAAACCTAAGCGACGGGTTTTGAAAAGCAAAAGTTTCAGGTTTAAAACAAAATCACGTGCAATTTCAGCTATATTCTATGTTTTTGTCTGACGTCTGATTTCAGGTGATGCATACTCAACTGTGATTGGTTAATTTCTCGCAGCAGAAATAAAGTGAGATTAAAATAATAAAAAAATATCTTAAGATCAGGTGATGAACAAAACGTGTGACAAACTTGTGATATGTAGCGGTTCTCTCATGGATCAGTCTTTCCAACATGAGGAGATTCAATGGCTGTGTACCACATGCAAATGTCATGTTCCTGCTCTAATAAAATGTTTAGCGGCCACAACTCATAAGACTCATATAAATTTACCAGAAAACATGAGCTTTTACTTTGGGCACAAGCTGTAGAGGATGTCTTTGTGTCCTCTGTTTGCAGAATGAAACAAAGTGTTCTCGATTTTGACGGCAATGCTACTAATAACCATGGTTACGAGGCTGCTGTGCGTGTGAACGTGGGTGGCGTAGGCTCACTGTGTTGGAGTCGTGATGGTGGTGAAGGACTCAGAAGATGCTATAAAGGAAAGAAGCACTTCACAACTCCAACCTTGTGTTGCATGTGGGAGTGTGAACAATATCACGAAACTCAGGGTGTTATCAAGGTGTAAGACATATCAGAAATTATGAGCGAAGGAATAAAACTGAGGAAATACATATAAAACAGGATGTTTTAGAATGCTAACCAATTATGTTAATCAATTCATTTGATTGTTACTGTGAGCTTTTTAAACGTTGTGTTTTGCATTTAATTTTATTATCCTACCATTATTCATTTTTATGATTAACAGTTTACTTTTAAAATATTCTATATTACTCTGACTCTGATTATTCAAAAGATTCCTGCAGAATACGATCGAATTGGGTGCTTATATGGAAATTGCACTTAATAGCGTGGACCTGAAGCAGAAAGTCTTTATCTGGACTTCATTTCCCATCTACCCCTACACCAGCGTCCTCTCTCTGTCATTGTTGGTTCTGCTCATTATCTTTTGTATAAAGCCCCTCTATGTCCTTTTTCTGAGCTGGTTTGTAGCTGTGTCTCAATGAAAGGCTGGCAGAGCTCGGGTCACACTTGAACTACATGAGCAGATTTATCATTAATGCTGGAAGGAGACATATATAGTTAGAAAATGTAATTCTGTATATTGCAAATGATTATTATCCCTTTTATTACCATCCTGGTGATTTTAGCCAGTTCCACCACTGGCCTTTAGTTCACTATCATGTACCTGTTATAGACTGAACCAGAACCTTGATCGCAATGCAGTTGTTTTTTTTTTTTCAGAAACAGTCTAACAAAAAGCAAGTAAATGCCCATGTATAGTAGTTTAGTTGGTACACAGCTGACAGCCCTATTTGACAACTTTCCAGAATAACTCAGATAAAACTGCTTTTAAATGTTTTAAATGTGTTGGAATATTAATCGAACACTAAGGTGGAAACCACTAAATGGTCCACAAAAGGTCACCTCTGCTGCTGTAGATAAGTTCATCTCAGTCACCAGAGTAATCACAAATTTACCACAAGTGACCTCAGGTCAAAGCCCTGCAGAACATGTTCTAGAAGCAAATGCATCTCAACATCAACTGTTCAGAGAAGACAATTGGAATTAAAAGTCTAATAGCTGCTAAAACACTCAGATACACTTACTGCAGATACATTGAAATTTTTTGCTGTTTTAAAAAGGGAGACTCTGAATGGTCAAGCAAAGGAAATGAGTGGTGAGCTTCACATGTTGTGTCTTGGAATGCAAATATAAACAAAAGGAAGCATTGCGCTCATTAGAGATTTGGCAGAAGCAAACAATTTCCCTCAAAAAATGCACTCTCTTGGTAAAGCTTGGCTATATCATCCACCTGTTTATCCTGCATCATTTGGTAAAGGTCTATCTCTGACAAAGACTGAAAAAGGAATGTGTAAATATTATAGATTTATGCGACCAACCAGCATGCATGTGTGTGACATGCTAGTGTACTGAATTGGTATGTGTGTTTTCTTACAAATGCTCATGGGAAATTAGGGGGAAGGAGAAGTTAGGACTGCTAAAAAGGAGTTAGCTGCCATAATTCAAATTAGCATTAAAATATCAGCTACACCAAAAGTTTTCTTTTTTTATTGTTGACATTTGGTTTTGATGTTAGATGACCGTTTCGTAAATGTTTTCATTAAGGCTTCGAGGCAAACCTTCAAAACGAAATCGAATGGAACCTCAGTAATTGTACATTCCATTGTTTATATTCTAAATTATTGCAATTATATATAATATCTACAACTTCTCACCAAGCTTTTTGCTCCATTTTTTTGTACTGGATATCATCTGACAGCTCTTTCACCTTGGTAATGGTTCAGATTGTGGAATATTGCCAGTCGGAATGCTTTTATAACAAGACATTACTCTATTTTAAGAGTAATCTTAAAAGTCTCTAGTCTCCTAATCTCAGCTAGTTAGATACCTTTGAAAAGACATATGTATGCCGGAACTCTTACTGGATGACGACTACTTTTCACTCACTCAAGCCAAGTCAATTGAATTTAAGAAGCACATTTATGCAGATGCTTCAAAGCTGCTTTGCAGAAAGAGGAGCCTATTGTAGATTAATGCTGCTATTAATAAATTTTGTAGCTTAAGTATGAGTTTAGTTATGTGGTAGAGGCCATATTGAAATTTGTGCCCAGCTTTGTATTAAATACAATTTCAATGTTCAAATTAAAAAAAGTACACCATACAAATTATGTAGTTCTTAGTCGGTGGGAAAACGTTTAAATCAGGTGATCAAATACTTATTTCCCTCTCTTTATATTGTTCAATAAAGTACACACTCGTCATCCACTGACAAACTTATATTTTGGTCTAACGTTAATTATATGGTTGGAAAAAGTTGTTTCCCAAAGTATTAAAGGTAATTCCTTTAACTCCTGCATAAAGTCTTTAAATTATGAAGCAATGGGGAAGCAATCTGTAAGGTGAATATCATATAAACCGCACTTGTGCAGAGACTTGCCACAGCGTATTAAAACCAGAAACCTCTGGGGGAAAGTGCTGTCACAGTATTTAACATTCCAGTGAGCCTCTCTCTCCGTACAACAACGACTTCTCCTGGATTGAATCTCCACACAAACGAATACCAAAGTCAACTTGCCATAGCTTGTACAGCTCTCCAGGAGGAATTTAGTTCTTTTTAACTCTTCTTTTCTCTTGAACCAGAACTCTAGTTGAGTAATTACACTTTATTTTTGCAGAAATAATGGGCCTTTTCAATTAAAACATTAGAAAATGATAACATAATTTAACAATATTTTTTAAATGTATCATTCCATCATTGCCATCTATATCCCAAATTGATAGAACAAATGACGAGGTGCCTAACATTAATAACTAAAAGTAAATGACATGCACCGCTTATGTGCAGCCAGCAAACATTTTGGATTATTAATCCAGGCTCTGAGATTACCGTGATTCATTTACCGACACACTACAAACACACAATACACTACAATGCTCTCCAAAGTTTGGAATATTTTAAAACGAAAATATTTGCAAGGGGTCTAAAACATTTGAGCAGTACTAGGGTAGTTTGAGCCTGCACACATTGTAAACCTAGCTACAACTTTATATGCTCGTTCTCTCTGCAATTCTGAATCTATATAACACCAAATACATACATTTATATCGGAATGACACGCTACTGTGTGTTTTCAGCAGCTCTGGTCAATACTATTTTCACTGATCTTAGGGGTTTAAGGCAACACTCTTTTATGTATCTGACATTTATTAAAGGTTTTGCATAAAGATTACATTTTACACCCATTTAATGACTAGAAGCATTAGCCAACTTGTTTTACATTTTTACAGGATACATGAAATTTTAAAGCAGGATAGGAAAATAAAAACATGCATTGGTTTCCTTTGGTTTTATAGTAAACGAATGAAATTCCACCCCTATGTTTATGGAGCATCTCCCACAAGATTGAATTTATGGACCTTTCTACTACATGTGCCCAAGCCATTCCCAGAACAGCTCAATGGGGTTTAGATCCAGAGAATGCTACACTCCTGATTCAATTATTGTAGAGGTGTTTGAATTCTTTCGACTGGTTGTCTATGTTATAGACGTTTCCTATACCCTTATGAATCACCTAGTGAGAAATGGCAATCTTATATCTGATGAACAAATCTTCAATTAGCCTACTTTATTAACGATATATATATTTTTAAATGCACTACTATGTCATAATTACAAACTAAAATGGCTTTTTTATATTTCATAAGTGTTTACAGAGCCCTGGGATGTTTTGACAAGATGTAGTTGCTTGAATAAAATAATCAGAGAAAGAATTCCCAATGCTCAAAATGGAGACGGATACAAATTAAAGCATTTTCAACGTGAGAAGCAATATCAAGAAGTTTAAAGAGACTAACTCAGTGGAGAACAAGACAAGAAGAGGCAGGAAACAAACATTGTTGCAAAGAATTTGTGAGAGAGGTTCTTAAAGACCTAAGAACAACTGCCAAGACACTAGTCTATTACTCAATGGAGACAGTCACTAGAGCCCTGCACAGGAATGCACCGCAAGGTTGTACCCGAGAAAAGCTCCACTTCTGAGGAAGAGACACCTACAAGCCAGAATGATGCTTGTTATAAACATCCTGGGGAAATCTGAAGCATACTGGAGAGGTGTGTCATGGTCAAATGAGAAAAAAAGTAAAAGAAAGTGGTGGTGGGAGTATAATGCTGTTGGGGCGTTTCAGTTCGTTGGTTGCTTCTGATCTCTTCAGGGTTAATGGAAATATGAAAGGGGAGACTATAGTCTGTAAAAAACTAGACCCAAAGCATACCTCACTTCTGGTGACAAAATACCTCCAAATGAGTAAATGAGTGTACTTGGCAGGCCTGCACAAAGCCCAAACCCGAATACAATATAAAATCCATGGGGCACAGTAAAGTTCAGTGTGTGCCAGAAGACCAACAAATTTGGAAGAGCTTGACAGATCAGAGAAAGGACTATTATTCCCCAGGAAACATGCTTGAAAAATGTTAAAAACTACAAGTGACTAAAGGCTGTTATCAAGCATTGGGATTTACTGTTGGCAGTCAACATCAGATGTCTATTTATATTACAAACACTATTTTCTTGAATTAAACCTTTAAAAATTATACGTTTCTGTTAAACATTGGGTGGGAAATATAAATAAAAATGCAAGACGGTAGTAGTTATGACTTCAACTGTAACGATACATGTTTCCAGCATAATAATGCCTTTTAAAAGCGAATGTTATTCTCAAACCTGTTGAAACCTCACGGTCATTGGTTCACGTTTCGCAATATTTCTAATTTGGCTTGAAAATATGTAATGTGACAGGGGGTGGATATAACTTGCACTTTAATGAAAACAAAAGCCACAATAATATCAATAACGAAAACCCGAAACCACAGAATTACGTAATCAGGATAGCTTTAATCAGAGCTCTCGGTAGGTGGCTTGTGGTCACTGAATTCTGTAGCGCATTTAACAATCGATTCGAGAGAAAAGGGCCTATTTAAGAGCTTATCCAACATGAAAATAAGACTAAATCTTACTCACTCTGTGGCCCCGGTTCCGTTTATAGCGCTCCCGTCCGGAATCGGGTTCAACTGGATCGGCTCTGGCTTCCTCCTTTTTTGCATGATGGATCCTAATGGCTGGCTTCTCGGTAGCAGAAGAAAAGTAAGATTCCGAAGCAATCCAACCAGGAGACTACCGTTACATCAACTCACTCGCCGTCGGAGCGGTGATGCATACGCTGTGAATAGCCTATCACACGCCACCAATCGCTGTTTGCACAATAATAAATAATTAAATAAACAGAATGCTGTCCGCGATAATCTCATACAGCTTTCGAAAAGGTGGGAGAAGTGTACGTTTCGAAAAAATAAGGTGTTTCGTAGAGAAACTATGTGTTTTTCTGAGGTTGCACAGAAGAGGATGGGTGCTGTGATTGTCTCTTTACGTCATGAAAATATTTACATCTGTCTTCCGGACGGCGTGATAGCAAGTGGACACGGGCTCCACCTGCTGGCTGAAATGCGTCATTACGTTTTTGGCATGCTTTCAAGTCAAAAACCCATGTAAAAAAAGCATGCATATATGTAGTATATTTTATGGTAGAAAAAGTTTAGATCTAGATATTGAATAGGAGGGTACAAGGGGACAAAAATTTATATTTAGAATAATTTACAGAATTCATATACTCTTTAATTGGTTTCTGAAGAACACAATTGTCAATTATTATTAATTCATTAATTTTCCAACCTGCTTATTTTCTTTTTGGGGTTACGGGGGTCTGCTGGTGCCTATCTGGAGGGAACACAAACTCTCACACATTCACACCTAAGGAGAATTTAGATTATTCAATTAACTTAACCGCATGTTTTTGGGACTGTGGAAACAGGAGCACCCGGATGAAAACCCACGCAAGGACGGGGAGAACATGCCAACTCCCTCCTCAAACCAGCAACCTTCTAACCAGAAGGCCACAGTGTTACTTACTGTGCCACCGTGCCGCCCTATGTCAAATAATTAATTGAACATATTTCCGTAAAAAAAACCCCTATAATGTAGACATTTTAGAATCGAAGTAACTTCATGAATACCCTCAAAGAAATGCAAAAAAACTCTTAAATTACTTTAATAATAGACTCTAAATTTTTGTTTTGATGGTCAGTACTGTGCAACAGTTTTAGGCACAGTATATAAAAAGTGCAAACTACAGAAAAATCTTATTGCACTGAATTTTTGGTATTGCTAACTAAACCAGGTTTTGTAAGATTATAGCTAGGTGTATGTTCAACCAATTAATGATCATCATTGCCACAGGTAGGTTGAAAACCAGTCATGAACTGAAACAGAAACAGCTGTGTAGGAGGCTTATGTTAATCCTGGGCAAATAACAGCCAAACTCTGCTACCAAGGTGAGACTGTGAAAGACGTATCAAGATTTAGTATAGAAACAAGACCCAGGGTATTATATTGCATCCACAAGGTCTTTCAAAACAATTCAAAGCAGACAGGGTATTCAATATGTGCTGTTCAAGCTCTTTTGAGGATGCACAAAGAATTTGCCAAGGAAACTAAAGCATGAAATGCTAGAAACATCTAGCTAATTAATCTTCGATGTCCAGCAGTGCAATCAGCCCAGAACTGGCAGAAATGAGTGGGGCCCAGATACATCTATTTACTGTCTGGAAGTCTGGCCAAAAGTGGTCTTTAAGATTTGCAGCCAAAAAGCTATACCCCCAAGAGGCTGAGGTTTGCAGGATAATAGAGGAACTGGGGTACAATAATGAGCAACAGTGAAGCATGGTGGAGGTTACTTGAACATCTTAAGCTGCATTTCTAAAAGTGGAGTTGGAATGGTCCAAATTAAATATAGGCAGATACGTACACATCATGTGATGCCATTGGGGAGCAGTGTGATTGGCCCCAAAGTTATTCTGCAGCAGAGCAAGGATGCAAAAACATACTGCAAAGAAAATTAAGAACTATCTTTAGTGTATAAGAAGTAGCAGCATTGTTGGAAGTGATGCCTTGGCCCTACAGAGCCCTGATCTTAAAATCGCTGTTTGAGATTACATGGAGACTAAGGGATATAAGAGTTTACATCCATAGAAGATCAAAAGTGAGTTCTCCAAGATGTTTTCAACAGCAGAGTACCGGTGTGCATGTGAACCTAGAAGAAAGACCAGTAAAGACTGGTCACACCACATATTTATTAGATATAGATTTTGTTTATTCACTGCATTTATTCATTGCTGAAAAAAAAAATCATTAACATTTTTAAATATAATTTCAAAGCATTCATTGTTCACAGCATTTTTTACATATGTCTCAAAAATTTTTTCTTTCCTAATTATTCATTGTTTAAAATATAAAGACTTTAAATGTTTTTGACACAAACTATACTTTTGTTTTGTAGAAATATTACCACAATTTCTTAGTATTTTCATTGAAAAATATGTGAATTACCGTTGTTAAGTTTGAGTGAATTCAAAGTAAGTAAGAAGTAAGAAAATTGTTAGAGCAGATTGTTAGTTACCAGCCTGGAGGGTAACAGCAACCAGGGTTCAAATTTCTAGCGGCACATTGTGTCTGCCACAAAAGAAATAATACACAGCCCAAAAGTACTGTTGACCACAGTATGAAACACTGCACACAAATATATTCTATATTGCACCACAAGATGGCAGTACACATCTGGGCACACCATTGGCTGCACTCTCATCAACTTACACTTGAATACACTTGAAGACAATTTTTTTAGAGAGAACA
The DNA here is from genome assembly GCA_007224835.1 of Danionella cerebrum. NCBI lineage: Eukaryota > Metazoa > Chordata > Actinopteri > Cypriniformes > Danionidae > Danionella > Danionella cerebrum. The sequence continues at coordinate 22,259 of SRMA01000134.1, forward strand.
GGGGGACATTTTGATATTGATTCACTGGAATATGAAAGTTGAAGTCTATGTTCTACCACACGCCAACTATGTAAACTCGGTGGCAAAAATGAGGAAAACCTATTGATGCAGTGAATTACATTTGTTGTTTTTTTATGACAATTTTATAAAACTTTCATGTCAATATGTTATGCATTTAGAAGTTAAAGGTGCACATCAATTGTGAGTAAATCATGGTTCAAGTGAACCTCAATATATTTAATCTTTAATCACCTTTTCTCAATTTAATATAAAAGTCAGAGGTTGTTTTAAATCTCATTTGTATGTGTTTGCGTTACAATATTCATTTTAACTTCCTCCAAATATCACCAATCAAGTCTAAAAATTCGCATCCCCTTGCGTTGTTACATTCAGCAACTCATTAATTTGTAGACACCAAACTCCAGCATAACGAGCAGATTTTTATGCTGAAATTATACATAAACAGTAAAATTCCAATGAATGTCATACAAATACCTTATTAGGCTACTTACTTTTTTAAGCATGAAAGCTTGTGATAATTTCAATACCATGGCGTGTAACATTATGGGCTGTTGTTCGGTCATCTGACGTCACGTGAGTTTAAAACGAGTCCGCGCGACAGGCACAAGAAACATTCCGCTTCAGTCTCGGTTACCGAGGATGGGCTGCGGAGAAAAGCTCTGACAGCACAGCACAGCACTGGACTGACAACGTGAAACCAACGACTAATTTAACACATTTAAGCCCGGACTCTTCTTCCTACACTCTCCCTCACTTACCCCGAGAGAGACAGGAGAGCTTGAAGCCAGAGACGCAGACTATGGACGAACGTCAAGCTGAGAATTCATAGCGAGGAAAGTAAACAACAAGAAAAGGTAAGATGTGCTGTGGTTTTCCACTAAACTGCTATTTCACGGGAATGTGTCGCAAAAAACATTAACAAAAAAGAAAACTATATCACAGGTGTACAAAAATGTTTTTAAAAAATAGCAAAATGAAGGTTGAATTTGTTTAATTTAGAAAATATTTACCAAAAGCCCCTTTACACATTACAATTTTGGTAGATTTATTTGTCGCCTATAAACCATTCTAGGATTCCTCTTTTCAAATATAACTCAAAATTGCTATTAAAATAATTATTTAAATTCTTGTATTTCCCGAACATGTCATATCTATAGAATGCGTCTATGATGTACCTTAATTGCTTATTCTGTTGAGTAAAGTTTATTGTAACAAAAATGTTACAGTTCTTTTAAAGTTCTTTTATTCATTATTATTTTAAATTTAAATTTTAATTGCATTGCTTTCAGATGCATCATTGATTGTGCTGTTAGATAGTTCAGCAATAGTTTTTGTTCTGTATTCATTTGACTGCTTGAAGTTGATTTTCCAAATGCTTGATTTTATTTTTAAATAAAACGTATTCTTACGTCTTAAGTCACAAATAAGCATAAAAATAACTTACATTATATTTGAGCTAATTTGTTTTCTTATCGATTGTTTTTGCAGATTAATAGTTTGAAAACATCACAGTTATTTCCAAAAAGCAACAAACTAAGTGTGTTTTATTGAAAAGCCTGCAAATAACTGTTCAATGTAGGGCATCATCATTTGAGACCAAACGCTGGTTTCCTCATCAGTCTCCTCTTGCAAATGCAAAGTTTATCTCCACTAGATGGCTCAGTTTGGCAGCCTTATTGAGATGTTCAGAATGCATAACCCAACAGATGCAGCTTTGTAAATATAATGGACAGATAGTTGTTTAAGATCTCACAGCAGGCATTTTTCCAGCAGCTCATGTTTACTCAAGAACAGTTCTTTAGCCTTAAACACATGATTGGCTCGCCCTTGGTGGTTTACCATGACGCCCATCACTGCCCATCAGGAGGTTTGTTTGGCTAGCTAGTTTATGTATCCGCTATCCAGATTGTGACTCAGCTTTCTACTGTTTATACAAACATAATCTCTTGCAACAATAGCATTTTGACCTTTCCTATAGTAAACTAACCTTACATAATGGACATGTTAATTAAACGATTTACAATAACCTGAATGTTTTATTAATTGACTCAAACATCTGCTTTTTCAAATGCATCTTTTATGCCTGAAAGATCAGCAGTTTCATAGATTTTTATAGCTGAGCTTTGTGTCATCAGTCCTTGAGCTTCAGCATTTTCTCCACTTTTCTGGCTATGTTTAAATGTATGCTGGTTAGCAACCTTGCCTAGACTGCATTATAGCAATCTGTCAAAAAGTCATAAATGCAGTTTGCCAACACAGTATTGCACTTTTGTTTTAGTCTTGCACTTTTAGCCTAATTAAACAGCATTCTTGTTGATGGTTATCAGTGTGCTTCTGTTTGCTTCTAGCCAATTATTCTTACAGGGCAAGCTAAAAAAAGCATTATGTGCATTCGATTTTCATGAAATATCCTGTAGAATAAATTAATCTCTTGACAGTTCTGTGTTTAAAGTTCTGTATCTTTCATCAGACATTTAATTCCTGAATTGAATCTGCTTAAATTTGACAGATTATTGTAGATATGTATGTATTATATTCATAATCATTATGTAAATAAACACTAATTACCAGAACAAATTCAGTAAACACAGTACTAAAGATTTGCACTGCTCTGTGTTTGGCAATAGTAGCATACTACGAATAACTAAGTATGTTATTAATAATGTTAATAATACATACTAATAAGTTTAGTAATTATTAGTTTTATTAATATACATTACGTTTATCCATTTTACAGATCCATTTCAGCACTTCTTGTTTACTACAAGCTCTGTGAAGTTCAGATTTAGTGTAAAAATAATTTACCCTTCAGACATTCAAAAGCTGGGGGTAAACTACAAAGTAGTTTCGTAATATTTTTAAACTATAGCTTTAAGAATTGGAAAGAAAATCTTAATCAAAGTATCAGAGAGTTCTTGAATGTAGGGAGCAGTTGTCTGTTATTTTAACCAAAAGAGTGTAAAAGTGATAAGGATTTGTTTTTTTGTTTTTTTAATTCTTGACATAAAAGGTTTACATATTTGAAATGGGAATTGAGATTGAATGGTATACTTTGATGACTGGAATTTATTGAGTCGTGTACAAACATGACTTACAGAAGAACCTTTAATTCATTGTCAGCTGAGAATCCTCTGCAAAAATCATTCCTATAATTGGGCTTTGTTTGTAAAATTATCTGTAGAAAAATGAAGATTGCCCATACTTTCAGACTCACTCATCATTGAAGATGAAACTTTATCCACTCTTTCTTTAAATCAGGATAAAATAGTATAGGCAGCTATGTATTATCTCCATAGTCAGCACTGAATATCTCCAGATTACTTTAGGCTATTTTCTGCAGCTGATTTCTGTGTGATCTATGTTCTAAATTCAAGTGTGCCCCCACAAATTTAGTCAGTCATCGTGGCAATGAGGACTTTTGGGTTAAATCAGGCAATAAGTTTAAAGGACTGGCCATAGTCATGGAGAGGAGTGGGTACTACGCCATAATAATGCATTGTCTCTATGCATTTTTTTGGAGCTGGCGTAAATAAAGTCATATTTTATGAAAACATTTCAGCTTTCATCTACAAATTTGTGATTTGCTGACTTTTTAAAATTCATACTTTTCCATTTAACATGAATAAGAAAAGGTAATAACTGGGTATGTAGTTTAACATGTGTGTACTGTGTACTGAGTTTCAGAATGATGGTCTGCATACTGCATATTCTGGATATTATATACTACGTATATAATCCCTCTTGGAAAGATATGTATATTACATTGGCCGTATTGTTAACATCATATGATCAACATGCGTCAGTTTCATCTAATCCTTGTCTTTGAGAATTTCTCCCGCATTGCATCATGAGAATGAAAAGAGAATATCGGATCTAGACTTTGGATTCTTGCTGGACTTAGTAGAGCATCTGGATACTTCTCACTTATTGCATTTCACATTCACTTGAATTCTTACATCCTTGAACTTTACTCTTGTGTACTGTGGAATTACGCCGCTGAAATATTGTGTGTGTGAGCACGCATGTGTGTTAGTAAACCGGGACATTTGACAATAAGCGTCTGAGCTCTGCTTTTGTGCAGCCGCAGTGGCCTGTGAACTCTGATTCATCCTGACAAGCACTTAATGACTGGGAAGCTATCGCAGTTTTGGTTTAATTTTCTGGTTTGTAAAGTAAAGCTGGATGCAAGGGCAAAGAGGAATCCTTTGGTTCATTTCAGTACTGTGCTGTTGCCTGAAATGATTCTAGTTTACAGTCTACTAAACCTTTTCAGCTGGAAATCCTGATGTTTGCTGCAATCAATAGTCTTAATTAGTGCTGATTAATGAAGAAACACTGGCTGTGCATTGCTAATAGTTGTCTGAATTCCCAAGGACACCAGGCTTCATATATATGCTTTGCCCCTGGCATTTTAATTTTTTCTGCTCAACTTTAAATTCATGGCTTATTGAAGATTTGCGATTGAAAATGTGATGTTTCATTTTTGTACTCCTAATATAGATTTTGGAGCTGTTATAATTAGTTTTCAGTCAAAAGATAAAGTCCAGGGATAGACTGTACCCCTGCCTCTCCTCCGATGTGCGCTGGAGATAGGCACCGGCAGACCCCTGTGACCCCGAAAAAGTGAATAAGCGGGTTGGAAAATGAATGAATGAATGAAAAGATAAAGTGTTCCCTGGCTGTTCTGATTCCTTGACTTTTACAACTCAGACTTAATTGTTGCTATGATTTCTGTATTCTATATAAATGTTTATAAATTAGCTTTTGCTCTGTTGACGTATGAGAAAATAATGTTTCTACAACATTTAAATGCTAATGTTTCCTCAAAGCCATTCTGGGTGAAGTGCTCTTGTTTTTTTGTGAGCCACTGGTGTTTGTGTTCTTTTTGTAGCTCAGATGCACATTTTTAATTTTAGTCATTTGTAATGGAAATATGTTTTCCTGTTCTTCAGGTTATCCCATCCAAAGAATTGTATGTTTCTTTTCAAACTGAAAACACATTAAATATTGAATGTGCATAGACAATTATTTTGTAATGAAAATTAAAGAGAGACATTCATAGATTTCCTTGGATTTCCTTTGGAGGCCTGCTGGCTGATTTAATGTGAAGGACTTATTTGCCAATGAAAAGAAAAGTATGTGATTCACGGACCTCCATCAAGACACAGGAGTAGTCTGAACCATCAGGGCTATCAACGTCCATTTTTCTGAATGTTAGTTTTTTTCTATGAACGTTCAATTTTTTTTTTCAGTTATATACTGAATCCTTTACAATTAGACCTCGTTGTTGAGGAATTTAGTACTTAGATATATTATTATCATACCATATCAAAAGGTAATCATGCGTATGTAAAGGCACAATAGTTGGAATGAATAGTAACATAGCCCTCCTTTCGGCCAACAATATGCTTGTTGATTGTAAATAAATGAGAGAGACGACAATAACAAACTCCACCCCTGAACACAAAAAAGACTCCAGTTTCACTGTCCACATGGAGTCTGGGTGTGGAGCATTTCAAATACAATTCACCTTGGCCGGCGTTTTCAAAAATGCAAGGTTAGATGAAAATGGTGCCCCCGTAGTGAGCATGACACTTGCATGTAGTTGTACAAAGTGTGGTAGGTTCGATTCAACCTCGGCTAATTACCCAGCATTACCCCTCTCTCTCCAAATACACTTCCCGTTTTTTCATACTTTCCTATCAATAAAAAGCTAAAAAGGCCAAAATAAAATCTAAAATCAAAGAGTGTAACTTTAAGGTTGCATTATTAGCAATCAAAGCAGTGTGGGTTAACTTATAAACATTTGAAGTAGAGTTGTGTGGTTTTTCAAGAATGTTTTAGGAAACATATATAAGCCATTTACTAAAAAAGAGCGTCATAGAGGGGCATACATATTCATGATGTGTAGAAAGAGTGTAAATGTAATATCAACTAACATCACTATTATCAACTGAATTTCTTAACATTTTCTAAACCTTTCACATTCCCACAAAGTATCACCAAAATGCATTGACCTCAACAACAACGTGCATAGTTTTCACTTACTCATGACCCTCGTCAAGCTGGCTCAAAAGATTCTGCCTTGATTGTTGCCTGGCTTATAGATCCCATTGTGAATCTGTAGGGTGGAGCAATTTAAAGGCTCTTTTGGTGCGTTGCTGTGTTTTGCTGTGGAGAGTTACATGTCTTTGGCTTCTAGAAATCTGCATTTAAGACACTATTAAATACAGCTACCGTTAGTAACCATTTTGTAGAGTGTTTCTTTTCAGATTTACAAGTAAACATACAGCTTATTTTATTTTACTTGAACTTTATGGTTTATATGATTAAAATGTCTCTTTGCGGGAGAGGCTGGTTTGTCCATAAAATGATGGAGGAAACAGCAGCCAAGTAGTCTTGAGAGTGGAAAATTGGCAGTAGTTGTTTCTTCACTGAACTTTTTCAATTAATAAAAATACATTATTTTAATAAAATGGTTTGAAACTTTAAACAATATAATTGTTGTGTCTAATATATGCAAGCAAGTATAATTGTATGCAAACAATTATTTAGAATCCCTACTTTCATAATATAATAGCAAAACAAAACATATAAAGTAGCTAAAGATTGTTTTCTGAAGAAGATCTAGTATCTTAGAATATTGCCCACATAAATGAATCTTTTTTTGTTTTTAAAAAGTCTTGAAAGTGACATTCTTAACTAAACCTTGAACAAAATCTGAGATCACGGCGGTAGCTTCAAGAAATGTGCATACTTGCCCTGTAATTGAAAACCTTAATGTATCATTCTTGTTTACTCTGTTGATGCATAATTCAAATTAACCCTGGAGAGTCAGCTGCCTTTAAATAAGTGTGAATATTATTATTATTTTTTTTCTTTTCTGAACTCTGTGGTTATGTACATTTTACCCATTTTGGATGTTAATAAGGATCATGTCTTTATACAGACCACTTAATTGCCTGGTCCCTGGGTTCTTGGGGAATTTTCCCCTGCCGAATTTACATCTGCCATTTGCTGTTGTCCAACCCATTCACATAAGAATGGCAAGACAACCAGTTTACAAATACAAACTAAATTAAGTACATTTCTTGTTTTATAATAATTTTTCAGGCAATTTCCAGAAATAATCTTGTTTACCTCTGGTCTCTTTACAATCACACAGCCCCTGGTTTTCCGTTAACCAGTTTGGATTAAGTTTTAACTAATAACAAATATAAGCTTTCAAATAAAAAATATTTTTTAACCTGGAGTGGTGCACAAAAATGAAAGAGAAAATGAATACATCAGCCGAAGACTACTGATGTTTTTCTAACCAGCACGTCAAAATAGAATGAAGACTCTGAGAATGAAAAGCATCCGCCCCACTTCTCTCTGCTGATCAGGTTAACTTTGCCAGAAAAACATTTAACAAAAATGCAATATTGATAAAATGCTACAGTTTTTAAAAAAAAATACAATAAAATGGATTCCTCCCCAAGGCTGAGAAAATGTCCTGTAGCGTGTCTGCAAATTGTTAAAAAATGTGGAAGAACTACAGAGAAATTGTTTCTGCTCTTTTAGTAGTGATTCTGTGTTCTTTGATTCTGCTTTTGTTGTAAGCTTTTTGAATCTTGACACAAAATTAACGGAGAGAATAGAAGACTGTCTCCTACGCTTAAGAAAAATTGCATTGTTCATATCTTGTTAATGCAATCTATGAATAATTTAGAGTGCAGTTATGAAGTTCAAAGTAAAATAAATCTGTAAAAATTATAGGCTTTTACTAGTAAGGGGCATTTTGTGGGTGTTTCATGGTTTTTTATTAATCTAGATGAATATGTTTGCATGTTCTCCCCGTGCTTGCGTGGGTTTCCTCTGGGTACTCCGGTTTCCCCCACAATCCCAAAAACATGCAGTTAAATTAACTGAATGATCTAAATATTAGGTGAAGAATACTACTTCACTTTTAAAGCATGTACAGTGGTCCATGCTCTGATTTTGTGACTCTCTGCCCAGCCTTAGAGAGAGTCCAAAAGCTGATCTCCACAAATTAGGCTTTTGCATAATAAATTATGGTATATATCTATGAAAATGCTAAAATTATCCATTAATCCTAGATTAGCAAATCTGGAAAAGTTTGCTGCTGCCATCTCGCTCTCAACCAAAGCTGTGAACAAACTAAACCCACAACTAGTTTTTTATACGTCTAACTCTATTCTTTTTTTTCTAACTACGCAATGTTTTATTTCACCTCAAAGCAGCATCATGGTACATACTTTGGTGCAGGAGGCCAAGATGCTTATGTATGGTTAGCATTGTATCACTTACTTAATTCAACATCCGCAGCATAGAGAATACGATAATGACTCCTAACACAAGAAAACAAGAATTCAGAGATAAAATTTTCTTCCGTTCAAGTTTCCGTTCAATTTAGAGACGTAAATAAAGAAAGACCAGCAGTGAGCAGCTAAAAATATTCCCAGCTAATTACCCAGCACTGGTTTGATCTTATAGAAAAGCTCTGATTTTAGCTCCACATCTTTGAGCTCTGGTTCTACTGGGTCACAAATAATGCTCTCATCAGGTCTTTTCCATGCGGTCTTAATGACAAGCAGCCTTCTCTTGAGGACTCTCTGACTTTTTACAAATACTGCTGATGGTCTTGCCACTTATCTCAGTCAGCATTACCATAAAGATCAGCTCTGAGAGCCTCTCAGGCTCCCTGACCCACTCTCGGAGGATGTCATCTCTCCACTGGATGCTGTTTTTATTTTTTTTATGAGGGATCATGATGAGCATGGAAACTATAGCAGTTCTGCTGTATAATTGAAGTGGGTGAAAAAAAGATTGTCTATGTAGACCGACGACACAGGTTCTTGCTCATAGAAACCAGGCCATTTGGTTGTTGGTTATATTATAGCTCCATTTTAGATTTGGATTGAGTTGGTTATGGTTATTCATTACTATTGCAGCCTTTTACTTACAGCAGCCATTGTGAGCCCGATAGCCCAAGGATTTCATCCAACCTAAAATGTGAACCAAGAGTGGCCCTGCAGTGCATGTCATGGGAGTCATAATTCACCATCGGAATCCCAGAGAGTGTCCCCCATTAACTTTATGCATTATTGCTTCAAGCTATTCCTGTCCCAGCATCCACAATTGAGAGACCCAAACAGGCTCAGTGTAGCATGGATCCATCTTGCATTGTGAGACATTTTAATGGATGTACTGAGGGCGACTCCACATCACTTCTTCTCTGTACTTTGTGTTCTCTGCAGTTTTTCTCTTAGCCCTTTATTGGCTGTAGCTCACTTTTGAGTACTTCAGGTTTAAAAAAAACACTGATGGTTCTGTCTGATCTCATCTTATTACCTTGTTTTCCTATCCAGTGTCCTCTCTTGTTGAGCATGGGACATGATCGGTAAATTACTATTCGCCATGCAGACTCTGGGAGTTGTTAGGGTTGAAACTGCAGACATCTCCATCGCTCAGGAGAGAGGGCATTAGATATTCTGCGCGATCTGCTTCACTCCACACCCTGCAGGACACCTCTTTCTTATTCTGCTAATATTTTTCCAGTGAAGAAGCAAAAGACTGAACACATTGGCTGTTCATTTGACTGAGTTCTCAAGCAGCAGGACCAGTGTTGAGTTTAATTTCCCCGTCTAAACCCTGCTGGGGCCCTGGGGCGGATCACCTGGGTGGAAATTGCTTTTGGTGTTTCCTTCTGTCCTATGCTAGGGCAGACATCTGTGCATGGAGGAAGTGGAATTGAACTTGACACAGAACAGCATGTGGTGTTAAAAATGTGAAGATTTGAGTAAATCTTGGATAAACTATGTTCTTGTGGAAAAAGTCTCAATGTAACTCGGTACTTGGCATGTCTACCATTTTATTTTGAGACACCTGACACAGATTTTTAAAAATGTTTTTCATTTCTTGCCATTGCGTTTTTATTT
>SRMA01000135.1:0-11560 GCA_007224835.1 Danionella cerebrum
CTTCTTGCCATGTTGGTGGGATATTTCCAGAAATCCAAATGGAGTTGTAGAGCTTAAGCAGTAATCTAAGAACAGTGGAGGGCAGATTTTTAATAAATTGATAGTGGACATCATCTGGACCAACGGCTGAGTCATGAGATTTCTTCATAGCTTTTTGTAGTTCGTCCAATGTGAAAGGCTGATTATATGGTTCTTCATTATTTGAGTTAAAGTTAATTTGTCCTTTATGTCCATCGTGGAGGGCTCTGAACGCAGCACTGCGATTTTCAACTGAAGAATTACTTTCAAGTGTTTTTTGCTATTTCGTTTGCTATTTCTTGCGCCGATGTCAAGATATCATCCTTTCGCTTAATGTGTTGTATTTGTGGACTGGTATTTTTTCCTTTCATTTTTCGAATCAGCTTCCACACTTTAGTTGGTGAAGTATTTGTTGACAAATTGGAAACAAATCTTCTCCAGCTTTCTTCTTTACTTTCATTTATTGTTCTTCTTGCTTGTGCCCTTTCCTTTTTGAGTTTAATAAGATTTTCAGTAGTTGGATGATTAGAGAAACATCTTTCGGCTTTTTTCCTCCTTTTAATAGCCTTCTTGCAATCTTCGTTAAACCATGGAGTTCGTTTAGTGGAGTTTTTCCAGGACGTTTTTGGGATGGATTCTTCAGCTATAGAAATGAGGGGTTTTGTGAAGTTTTCCATAGCATTTGGATCATCTTCAAGGAAACCTGCAAATTTCTCATCACATAGAGCTTTAAAATAAGTCCAGTTTGCTTTTTTAATTTGCCACCTTTGCACTTTAAAATCTTCTTCTTGTCCTTTAATTGTTATAACTAATGGGAAATGGTCACTTCCACATAAATCAGGGTGGACTTTTCAGGATAAGTCTAAAAGGAGTTCGGGCTGACAGATGGTTAGATCGATTGCAGAGTAGGTTCCATGTCCTGGGTGCAGATAAGTGTTTGAACCATCATTTAAAAGACATAAATTGTTATTCTCAATAAAATCTTCTATTTTCCTTCCTTTCGCGTTGCACTGGTTGCTACCCCACAAATAGTTATGACTGTTAAAATCTCCCATTAAAAAGAAAGGGGGAGGAAGTTGGGTAATACGCTGGTTTAGCTCTGTGTGTTTTATATTTGCATCTGGAGGGATGTAGAGAGAACAAATTGTGATGGTTTTCCGGAGTGTCAATCTTACTGCAGTTACTTGTAGATTACTAGTGAGTTTGATATTGCTGTGAATTAAATCACTGCGTATTAGAATAGATGTTCCTCCAGAAGCACGCTTGTTACTGGGACCAAGGGTGTTCAAAATATTAAAATGTTTGAAAGAAATAGTGTTGTCTTTTGACAGTTGTGTCTCCTGAAGACATACAACAATGGGGTTGATGACGGTAATTAAGCGTTGTAGCTCTGTATAATTAGCCCGAACTCCACGACAGTTCCACTGAATAATCCGTTTTTCCATCACCTGTTTGGAAGGATGGGGACGTTTGTCTTCATTCTACCTCGGGGGGGATGGACTTCGACTAGGGCATTCTTTTTCTTTCATTTCTATATCATTTGGTTCTTTTATTTTTGTAGGGTCATCCTTGGGATTTGCAGCCCTTTGTTTCTTGCTATTTTTTGTTCCTTTTTTTTTTTTAACTGGACTTTGGTTCAGGTGTGTATCCTTGGTAAGTACTTCACTCTGCGTTCCTGAAGTCTTTGTTTTTGAAGGAGCAATATTGGTTTGGGGTTTGTCTTTATGCATCCAAGTGATGTCTGTCTGGCAGTCAATGGATCTTACAGTTTTTCTTACTGCATCAGCAAATGATTTGTTTATACTGAAGAAGGGGGTAGGAGCAACCAATTTCCTTGCTTCAGGGTAACTGATCTTCTTGGTGCATCTAATCTTCTGTATTTCTTTTTCCCGGATCCACATTGGACATTGTTTTGATGCAGCTGAGTGGTCCCCTGAACAATTACAACATTTGGATGGTTTTTCACAGGGTTCCTTGTCATGTCTTTCTTCACCACAGTTACAACAGATGTGTTTATTATTGCAACTGTTTGAACCATGGCCATATTTCTGGCAATTAAAACATCTATGAGGATTTGGGACAAAGAGGTCCACTGGTGCACTTAAGTATCCGATCAGAAGTTTTTCAGGGATTGTTGGTTTGTTGAAGGTGATAATGTAGGTACTTGTTCTGATTGTTCGTCCTTCTCTTTTGATGGTAATTCTCCTTTCGTTAGTAACTCCTTGAGGCTTCAGTTCTTCTTGTATTTCTTCTTCATCAACATCTTCAAGTTCTCTGGTGCGGATCACTCCTTTACTATAATTGAGGGTTGGGTGTGGTGATGTCTTCACAGGAACTGTTGCGATCATTTTTGTTTGAAGTAGGTTCTCTGAACTGGCTTTTTTTATAACATTCAACAAGAATTTGACCTGATCGCAGTTTTTTCACTTCTTTAACTGTACCCGCTATACCAGCAATACCTTTCTGGATAGCAAAAAGAGACAGCCTAGTGATTTGATAGTCAGCAGAAGTTGATTCAATAATTATAAATTTTGGCCACTCATCATTTTTCGTCGTTGTGTCAATTTTTCCATTTGGGTTGTCAGTTTCTAAATCCGTCCGATGTCATTTGTGGTTTGGTTTATTTGCCATATTTTTTAGTTTTCTTGTTCATCATCAGTACTCCTCACCCACCTTGGAGCCCAAAAAATAGGGATGCACAGAGCAGCGGAACTCCAGCAGATTATGCATCAAGGATATACTGATGGTATACTCAAGCCAGTAAAAGCAACGGGTTGCTTTTTATAACTTGATTGACTCTAAGCCAAAGTGTCTTATAGATGTTTTAAGATCATTTCTTTGACCAGCCGATTGATTGGATCGAGCCATTCCAACCTCCCGTCTAGACGAAGTAGGAGCCAAAGTATCGTGTTGGAAAGGTGGCAGCCGCAGCTAACCAATTTCCTCAAACACCAGGACCTCTTCCTCCGCCGACACGGGTCGCAACTCACGGCTAACAAGTTGCCCCTTACAATGGGGAATCAAAAAAAAAAGTTTGTTCTGGATCTTCACAAGCGGTGTAGTGGTTGTGTCCAAAATATGCAGATGTAAGTGCAGTCTAGATTTAGTGTAACCCTCGTAAGGGGGGCTTAAGGGTTAATCTCTCTTGCCCCAGGGAGAAGACCCTAGCACATACGGAGGGAAGGAGCGTGCCACTGTTCCTTTCACAGGCTGCCATCGCAAGGATAGGTCCTGCGCCGTACCCGGACTTCCGAAGTGTAGATTGATCCATAGTTCTCAAGAACCGGAAAAAGAGCAGATATTCCGTCAAAAGGTGCCATGTCAAAATACAGATCATGTGATGCCAGCGCATCATTTTGAGCAGTTTTATTGTGTTAAAAGGCATCTCAGAAAGAGAATGAACTAATCTGAAACCATGCGCTACACTTCCGAAGTGTAGATTGATCCATAGTTCTCAAGAACCGGAAAAAGAGCAAATATTCCGTCAAAAAGTGCCATGTCAAAATAAAGATCATGTGATGCCAGAGCATCATTTTGAGCAGTTTTATTGTGTTAAAAGGCATCTCAGAAAGAGAATAAATAATCTGAAATCATGCGCTACACTTCCGAAGTGTAGATTGATCCATAGTTCTCAGAAACCGGAAAAAGAGCAAATATTCCGTCAAAAAGTGCCATGTCAAAATACAGATCATGTGATGCCAGCGCATCATTTTGAGCAGTTTTATTGTGTTAAAAGGCATCTCAGAAGGAGAATAAAATAATCTGAAATCATGCGCTGCACTTCCGAAGTGTAGATTGATCCATAGTTCTCAAGAACCGGAAAAAGAGCAAATATTCCGTTAAAAAGTGCCATGTCAAATACAGATCATGTGATGCCAGCGCATCATTTTGAGCAGTTTTATTGTGTTAAAAGGCATCTCAGAAAGAGAATAAAATAATCTGAAATCATGCGCTACACCTTCGAAGTGTAGATTGATCCATAGTTCTCAAGAACCGGAAAAAGAGCAAATATTCCGTCAAAAAAGTGCCATGTCAAAATACAGATCATGTGATGCCAGCGCATCATTTTGAGCAGTTTTATTGTGTTAAAAGGCATCTCAGAAAGAGAATAAAATAATCTGAAATCATGGCTACACTTCCGAAGTGTAGATTGATCCATAGTTCTCAAGAACCGGAAAAAGAGCAAATATTCCATCAAAAAGTGCCATGTCAAAATACAGATCATGTGATGCCAGCGCATCATTTTGAGCAGTTTTATTGTGTTAAAGGCATCTTAGAGAGAGAATAAAATCATCTGAAATCATGCGCTACACTTCCGAAGTGTAGATTGATCCATAGTTCTCAAGAACCGGGAAAAGAGCAAATATTCCGTCCAAAAGTGCCATGTCAAAATACAGATCATGTGATGCCAGCGCATCATTTTGAGCAGTTTTATTGTGTTAAAAGGCATCTCAGAAGGAGAAGAGAATAATCTGAAATCATGCGCTACACTTCCGAAGTGTAGATTGATCCATAGTTCTCAAGAGCCGGAAAAAAAGCAAATATTCCGTCAAAAAGTGCCATGTCAAAATACAGATCATGTGATGCCAGCGCATCACTTTGAGCAGTTTATTGTGTTAAAAGGCATCTCAGAAAGAGAATAAAATAATCTGAAATCATGCGCTACACTTCCGAAGTGTAGATTGATCCATAGTTCTCAAGAACGGGAAGAAGAGCAAATATTCCGTCAAAAAGTGCCATGTCAAAATACAGATCATGTGATGCCAGCGCATCAGTTTGAGCAGTTTTATTGTGTTAAAAGGCATCTCAGAAAGAGAATAAAATAATCAGAAATCATGCGCTACACTTCCGAAGTGTAGATTGATCCATAGTTCTCAAGAACCGGAAAAAGAGCAAATATTCCGTCAAAAGTGCCATGTCAAAATACAGATCATGTGATGCCAGCGCATCATTTTGAGCAGATTTATTGTGTCAAAAAGCCATCTCAGAAAGAGAATAAAATCATCTGAAATCATGCGCTACACTATAGATGTTCAGTTTGATCCATAGTTCTCAAGAACCGGAAAAAGAGCAAATATTCCGTTAAAGTGCCATGTCAAAATACAGATCATGTGATGCCAGCGCATCATTTTGAGCGATTTTATTGTGTTAAAAGGCATCTCAGTAAGAGAATAAAATAATCTGAAACCATGCGCTACACTTCCGAAGTGTAGATTGATCTATAGTTCTCAAGAACCGGAAAAAGAGCAAATATTCCGTCAAAAAGTGCCATGTCAAAATACAGATCATGTGATGCCAGCGCATCATTTTGAGCAGTTTTATTGTGTTAAAAGGCATCTCAGAAAGAGAAGAATATAATCTGAAATCATGCGCTACACTTCCGAAGTGTAGATTGATCCATAGTTCTCAAGAACCGGAAAAAGAGCAAATATTCCGTCAAAAAGTGCCATGTCAAAATACAGATCATGTGATGCCAGCGCATCATTTTGAGCAGTTTTATTGTGTTAAAAGGCATCTCAGAAAGAGAATAAAATAATCTGAAATCATGCGCTACACTTCCGAAGTGTAGATTGATCCATAGTTCTTAAGAACCGGAAAAGAGCAAATATTCCGTCAAAAAGTGCCATGTCAAAATACAGATCATGTGATGCCAGTATTCATTTTGAGCAGTTTTATTGTGTTAAAAGGCATCTCAGAAAGAGAATAAAATAATCTGAAATCATGCGCTACACTTGCGAAGTGTAGATTGATCCATAGTTCTCAAGAACCGGAAAAAGAGCAAATATTCCGTTAAAAAGTGCCATGCCAAAATACAGATCATGTGATACCAGCGCATCATTTTGAGCAGTTTTATTGTGTTAAAAGGCATCTCAGAAAGAAAATAAAATAATCTGAAATCATCGCTACACTTCCGAAGTGTAGATTGATCCATAGTTCTCAAGAACCGGAGAAAGAGCAAATATTCCGTCAAAAAGTGCCATGTCAAAATACAGATCATGTGACGCCAGCGCATCATTTTGAGAAGTTTTATTGTGTTAAAAGGCATCTCAGAAAGAGAATAAAATAATCTGAAATCATGCGCTCCACTTCTGAAGTGTACATTGATCCTTAGTTCTCAAGCACCGGAAACAGAGCAAATATTCCGTCAAAAAGTGCCATGTCAAAATACAGATCATGTGATGCCAGCGCATCATTTTGAGTAGTTTATTGTGTTAAAAGGCATCTCAGAAAGAGAATAAAATAATCTGAAATCATGCGCTACACTTCCGAGGTGTAGATTGATCCTTAGTTCTCAAGAACCGGAAAAAGAGCAAATATTCCGTCAAAAAGTGCTATGTCAAAGTACAGATCATGTGATGCCAGCGCATCATTTTGAGCAGTTTTATTGTGTTAAAAGGCATCTCAGAAAGAGAATAAAATAATCTGAAATCATGCGCTACACTTCCGGTGTAGATTGATCCATAGTTCTCAAGAACCGGAAAAAGAGCAAATATTCCGTCAAAAAGTGCCATGTCAAAATACAGATCATGTGATGCCAGCGCATCATTTTGAGCAGTTTTATTGTGTTCAAAGGCATCTCAGAAAGAGAATAAAATAATCTGAAATCATGCGCTACACTTCCGAAGTGTAGATTGATCCATAGTTCTCAAGAAAAGAGCAAATATTCCGTCAAAAAGTGCCATGTCAAAATACAGATCATGTGATGCCAGCGCATCATTTTGAGCAGTTTTATTGTGTTAAAAGGCATCTCGGAAAGAGAATAAAATAATCTGAAATCATGCGCTACACTTCCGAAGTGTAGATTGATCCTGAGTTCTCAAGAACCGGAAAAAGAGCAAATATTCCGTCAAAAAGTGCCATGTCAAAATACAGATCATGTGATGCCGGCGCATCATTTTGAGCAGTTTTATTGTGTTAAAGGCATCTCAGAAAGAGAATAAAATAATCTGAAATCATGCGCTACACTTCCGAAGTGTAGATTGATCCATAGTTCTCAAGAACCGGAAAAAGAGAAAATATTCCGTCAAAAAGTGCCATGTCAAAATACAGATCATGTGATGCCAGCGCATCATTTTGAGCAGTTGTATTGTGTTAAAAGGCATCTCAGAAAGAGAATAAAATAATCTGAAATCATGCGCTACACTTCCGAAGTGTAGAGTGATCCATAGTTCTCAAGAACGGGAAAAAGAGCAAATATTCCGTCAAAAAGTGCCATGTCAAAATACAGATCATGTGATGCCAGCGCATCATTTTGAGCAGTTTTATTGTGTTAAAAGGCATCTCAAGAAGAGAATAAAATAATCTGAAATCATGCGCTACACTTCCGAAGTGTAGATTGATCCATAGTTCTCAAGAACCGGAAAAAGAGCAAATATTCCGTTAAAAAGTGCCATGTCAAAATACAGATCATGATGCCAGCGCATCATTTTGAGCAGTTTTATTGTGTTAAAAGGCATCTCAGAAAGAGAGTAAAATATTCTGAAATCATGCGCTACACTTCCGAAGTGTAGATTGATCCATAGTTCTCAAGAACCGGAAAAAGAGCAAATATTCGTTAAAAAGTGCCATGTCAAAATACAGATCATGTGATGCCAGCGCATCATTTTGAGCAGTTTTGTGTTGAAAGGCATCTCAGAAAGAGAATAAAATAATCTGAAATCATGCGCTACACTTCCGAAGTGTAGATTGATCCATAGTTCTCAATAACCGGAAAAAGAGCAAATATTCCGTCAAAAAGTGCCATGTCAAAATACAGATCATGTGATGCCAGCGCATCATTTTGAGCAGATTTATTGTGTCAAAAAGGCATCTCAGAAAGAGAATAAAATCATCTGAAATCATGCGCTACACTATAGATGGTCAGTTTGATCCATAGTTCTCAAGAACCGGAAAAAGAGCAAATATTCCGTCAAAAAGTGCCATGTCAAAATACAGATCATGTGATGCCAGCGCGTCATTTTGAGCAGTTTTATTGTGTTAAAAGGCATCTCAGAAAGAGAATAAAATAATCTGTAATCATGCGCTACACTTCCGAAGTGTAGATTGATCCATAGTTCTCAAGAACCGGAAAAAGAGCAAATATTCCGTCAAAAAGTGCCATGTCGAAATACAGATCATGTGATGCTAGCGCATCATTTTGAGCAGTTTTATTGTGTTAAAAGGCATCTCAGAAATAGAATAAAATAATCTGAAATCATGCGCTACACTTCCGAAGTGTAGATTGATCCATAGTTCTCAAGAACCGGAAGAGCAAATATTCCGTCAAAAAGTGCCATGTCAAAATACAGATCATGTGATGCCAGCGCATCATTTTGAGCAGTTTATTGTGTTAAAAGGTTTCTCAGAAAGAGAATAAAATAATCTGAAATCATGCGCTACACTTCCGAAGTGTAGATTGATCCATAGTTCTCAAGAACCGGAAAAAGAGCAAATATTCCGTCAAAAAGTGCTGTGTCAAAATACAGATCATGTGATGCCAGCGCATCATTTTGAGCAGTTTTATTGTGTTAAAAGGCATCTCAGAAAGAGAATAAAATAATCTGAAATCATGCGCTACACTTCCGAAGAGTAGAGTGATCCATAGTTCTCAAGAACCGGAAAAAGAGCAAATATTCCGTCAAAAAAAGCCATGTCAAAATACAGATCATGTGATGCCAGCGCATCATTTTGAGCAGTTTTATTGTGTTAAAAGGCATCTTAGAGAGAGAATAAAATCATCTGAAATCATGCGCTGCACAAAAGATGTTTAGTTTGATCCATAGTTCTCAAGAACCTGGAAACCGAGCAAATATTCCGTCAAAAAGTGCCATGTCAAAATACAGATCATGTGATGCCAGCGCATCTTTTTGAGCAGTTTTATTGTGTTAAAAGGCATCTCAGAAAGAGAAAAAAATAATCTGAAATCATGCGCTACACTTTAGATGTTAAGTTTGATCCATAGTTCTCAAGAACCGGAAAAAGAGCAAATATTCCGTCTAAAAGTGCCATGTCAAAATACAGATCATGTGATGCCAGCGCATCATTTTGAGCAGTTTTATTGTGTTAAGGCATCTCAGAAAGAGAATAAAATAATCTGAAATCATGCGCTACACTTCCGAAGTGTAGATTGATCCATAGTTCTCAAGAACCGGAAAAAGAGCAAATATTCCGTCAAAAAGTGCCATGTCAAAATACAGATCATGTGATGCCAGCGCATCATTTTGAGCAGTTTTATTGTGTTAAAAGGCATCTCAGAAAGAGAATAAAATAATTTGAAATCATGCGCTTTACTATAGAGGTTTAGTTTGATCCATAGTTCTCAATGTGGTATGATGAATTTCGCTTGGCGCTGATTATTCAATTAAATACCGCTAGCCAATGGCGTTCCACAATTTGCCATATAAAGGGACTCCTATTTTCAATCCCTCCGTGTGTTTCCATGGGTGCCGGCTTCGTGTGCCAGGATCGTTTCCCGACCGTATCATTGCTAGATCGCAACAGTATTGCATTCTGCGCGGTGGCTGCGTGTGCTGATCGGCGTCTCGGCTGTAAACACACCTGTAATCTCTGCTTCAGGCGAAGCGATCAATCATTCACTGGCGTGCAAAAGAGCCTCTGCTCGGAGCTCAGAGGAGCCTCCGCCAACAACCCTCGCCTGAAAAGTCTGCCCTAATTAGTTATAGACACTGCTGCTTTGCTGACCCGGAAGCACGGGCGGGATTCCCCTATTGCGTCACTGATTTGAGGCTTCCCCGTGGTTGCCAGCGCTGCTGCGGCTGTGGCGCTGCCTGAGTGGAGAACACAAACAACTTATACCAGCTCTACAAGCTGTGGTTCTGCAACTCAGGACTAACCTCTCCAACGTGCTTTCTAACTGTGGACTAAGGTTTCTCTTCCCTGCCCACCTGGATATTCCGTTTTTATACAATTATAGTGGACTCTTATGTGCTGGATTATTTGTTTTTAAGCAATTGTGTGCGCGCGTGTGTGTGTGTGTGTGTGTGTGTGTGTGTGAGAGTTGTGCCTTTTTTTACAGGGTGCTGGTGTCGCGTGGAGCAGCGGGTCAGTGGAGCCAATCTTAGGGTGGCGAGTGCTGTGACCACGAGTGATTTTGGGGTTTGGTGTCTTGTGCTGTTTTCTCGTCCGGGGGAGGATTGCTGTGTGAGTGTGGGCGTTGGCGTCTAGTAAGGCCCTGCTGCCGGCTGCTCCACCCGCTACCAGTCCCGAGAGCGAGAGCTCATACAGTCTCTCTTTTAAATAGCCTAGCACGTACATTTTTAATTAGTATTTTCACATTTAATAAAAATTGTCTAATTCTGACCCCCGCCTCTTGCCCTTACTTTCACCCGGCTTCACGTGTCTGCGTGCCCTTTTGGTTTATTGGTCAAATTGTTTAAATCCACTTGCTAAAATTCTGGACTCTCCTTTGTCAAAAATATATATATTTGAGACTCCTCCCTCCTGATACCAGGAGACCAACAAATGTGTGCCCCCGGGCTGGTTCGGCACTGGCCTGGCACGGCCACATCAGAAACCGGAAAAAGAGTAATTATTCCGTCAAAAAGTGCCATGTCCAAATACAGATCATGTGATGCCAGCGCATCATTTTGAGCAGTTTTATTGTGTCAAAAAGGCATCATAGAGAGAGAATAAAATCATCTGAAATCATGCGCTACACTATAGATGTTTAGTTTGATCCATAGTTCTCAAGAACCGGAAAAAGAGCAAATATTCCGTCAAAAAGTGCCATGTCAAAATACAGATCATGTGATGCCAGCGCATCATTTTGAGTAGTTTTACTGTGTTAAAAGGCATCTCAGAAAGAGAATAAAATAATCTGAAATCATGCGCTACACTTCCGAAGTGTAGATTGATCCTTAGTTCTCAAGAACCGGAAAAAGAGCAAATATTCCGTCAAAAAGTGCCATGTCAAAATACAGATCATGTGATGCCAGCGCATCATTTTGAGCAGTTTTATGGGGTTAAAAGGCATCTCAGAAAGAGAATAAAATAATCTGAAATCATGCGCTACACTTCCGAAGTGTAGATTGATCCATAGTTCTCAAGAACCGGAAAAAGAGAAAATATTCCGCCAAAAAGTGCCATGTCAAAATACAGATCATGTGATGCCAGCGCATCATTTTGAGCAGTTTTATTGTGTTAAAAGGCATCTCAGAAAGAGAATAAAATAATCTGAATCATGCGCTACACTTCCGAAGTGTAGATTGATCCATAGTTCTCAAGAACCGGAAAAAGAGCAAATATTCCGTCAAAAAGTGCCATGTCCAAATACAGATCATGTGATGCCAGCGCATCATTTTGAGCAGATTTATTGTGTCAAAAAGGCATCTCAGAAAGAGAATAAAATCATCTGAAATCATGCGCTACACTATAGAAGTTTAGTTTGATCCATAGTTCTCAAGCACCGGAAACAGAGTAAATATTCCGTCAAAAAGTGCCATGTCCAAATACAGATCATGTGATGCCAGCGCATCATTTTGAGCAGTTTTAATGTGTCAAAAGGCATCTCAGAAAGAGATAAAATTCATCTGAAATCATGCGC
>SRMA01000136.1:0-15550 GCA_007224835.1 Danionella cerebrum
TTTTAAGTCCTGTTTTTCTTGAATCTTGATTTCTGAAACTAAATATGTAGCATTACCCACAAAGCATTCAGGTTTACTATCTTGTAGTGGAGGAGGGTTCTTTTGCACACGCCTGACATAGACACACGATACACACGATATCATAATCTTACCAAGAGATGGCACAGTGCATGTTTAATATCTAAAAATAAAGAAAAAGCATTCAGTAGGTTCAAAACGGATACAGAGTAAGCTGCAGACACAAGGCAGAATGGTTTGTTTTGTTTGTAGTAGATACGACCAATGACTGGGCCGTTTTCCCACTCAATAACAACAAACACACCGACCAAACGTGAAACAGCTGTTGCTTAGAGTTGTGAGGCTTAAATCAAGCTGTGAAGTGAGAATCATTTTAAAACATGCTTTGTATCCTGTTTTTGTCTAAATGTGTACAGTAGAGAGAGTGGTGGGGTGCCAGATGGATCGTTTACAAATGTGCATTGTATGGTTCACTCTGCCAGTTTGGAATCTCTCGTTTATGCATTTGTCTAAAACAACCCACACGCATTTGGGTCTGTTCAGCTAGACTCTCCTACTGATTCCCAGTAAAAACAATGGATCTTAATGGTCTTTATAGTGCCTCATAGGTAGACCCATTGAAATATTCAATCAGGCGTTCCTCGGACAGACGGTTCTGCTGCTATATGGGACTTTACTTTGCATGCAATTATGTGAATTATCCTGATCCTTTTTTTGTAGAAGGTAATTGAAAAAAAAACAATGCTGAGAAACTGGTGCTGAAGACACACAAGCATGAATTTGTTAACCAAAATTAGCAACATATCAGTTAAGAACCAAACTGGGACTGGAACTCTACTGTACAAGGATCATTCCTGGACTATCGGTACAAAGGAACATTTTTCTACACCCAGCATCCAATGGATCCCTAGAGCATCCCCAGAGCTGTTAAGACAAGGACTAACCAGGAAGTTAGCAAGCGACCTTTAGCCCCAATGACTGCTTGGAAGTAAGCGAAAAACTGTCCTAAACCACAAAGTTGCACTCACTGAGCTTGCAATGAGATTACCTACCTGGAGGGGAACATTTGTCTTTTTGTTTTTCTTATTTTCTGTTCAAGTGGCCTTAACGTTCATTGGAGGGGTGGACGACGTAGGGATGGTTGTGTTCATTTCACTTGTGGTTTTTTTCCAACCATCATTTTTCAGGGGCAGTTTTTGTGTTTAGGAGGTGGAGGCTCTATTATCTCAAGGCTTCAGTGCCTTAAAGTTTTGCCCCTGTGATGTGTACGAAATCGTAAAAAAATTATTTGCAGGTTTTTGACCCTTACCAGATTCAAATACTGGCTGGATTATGGTTTGTCGTATCCTGGAGCTCCACCAGGTTCCGTCGGCACTTTGTTGTTTGTTCGATCACGTCCCTCGAACCCCGCTGTCCAAAAACGAAGCAACAAATTGAACTGAAAATAGGAAGTTTCAGCTGCAGTGCTATAGCGACAAAGTGCCCTAAACTCTCGATTGAGACGTCCTTTAAGGACACGTTGACAACATGCACTTCCCTTCTTCTCAGATAAAGGACTTCAATGGACTCTCTCCCTTTCCTCCCAAGAAAAACGTTATTTAATTTTTATATATGTATGAAATATACTCTGTGTGTGCCTCACCTATATGTGAAATGGTTTAAAATAGTAAAAACTGAAAAAAGCATAGGAGATGGTCTGATGTTTAGGAGAGGGGGGTGGAGGGCGGGGGGGCATTTTGAATACTTTGTCGGAGTTCGGATCACATCGTTTAAGTTGCCTGTTCTTTCTTGTAGCCAATGATAAATGATTACAAGAGTCAAGAAAAAAAAACAATTTACAATGTTCTAGCTATAGACCGGTGTAGCACATGTGTGACTGTATTAATTTATGAAACCAAAATGGTAACTGTGAATTATGTATTTCTTTGTGCTTTCTTTTTTTTTAACGTGGACAGAAGGCAGGAGAAGGGCGTTGCTGTGCCCTGTTTTTTTGTGGAATATTATTGAATTAATCAAGTTAAAAAAGGAAAATATCTAAATATATTTTTTTCTTAAGCAATACATTTCAGTGTGACTTGTGATAGGACATTTTCTTTTTTTAGGTAATAAATTGAAAGAAAATACTTTTGTGTGTGTGCGACTCATTTTGTGTAGTGCTATTATCATTATGTTGCATTACTGTTTTAATAAAATATCGTAATGCCATCTAAGAGCGTGAAGAATGTCAGAAACTTATGAGAAACCAGAGAAACGTGATGAAACTATACGAAAACAGCTCAGATTATGAGACATCTTGCTCTTTAATGTTAAATTTACAATCTTTATGGTTTGCTCCCTAGAGGCCTGGATGATTCTTGCATTCTTAGCTTGGCTGTTTTACTTTTATTTTCCAATGACTGTCTAAACATTGAATCAGTTTCAGTTAAATAGGTGCGTAAAGGGTTTCATTTCAGATATATACACACACACACCACATTATGTGACTGTAGCCAACCAGGAGACGTGTTACTGATAGGCCAGAATAGGCTGTTTTTTTTTTTTTTTTGGCCAGAATGTTGGGGATTGGCACTACTCTAAGAAGTAACATCCTGGGATTTCTTTTTATGACCAATGAGGGCCAGGGGCTTGTTATAGCATCTAATTCACACAAGGATATTTCTTTATAATGCTGTGTCCCCATCACATTACTAGGGCGCAGAAATATGAACGGTTGTAAAAATGCTTTTTTGTGATTATTGGATTCCTATTCAGCTTTATACTTTAAAACTTTATACTGTCCCTACACACATTTTGGGGAAAAAAAGATTGGATAAACTGTGCTAGGCAAAATGATCAGAAATAAAACAAGTAATAGCTGATTTGGTTCTAAAACCTTTTTATTTTTTGTTTGTTGACATGTAAATGCACCCCCTTTTGAAAATGGGAAGTACAAGACGGGAGTTTGCGAGCGGAATGACATCGTAGAGTGCATACGCGTTCTTGTGAGCTCCAATAATGCTGGTTGAGATATTTCTTTAATTCACATTTTCAGACGGTGAATTCCTTCTATTTGACAGCTTGAGTGGATCCTTGTCTTTGGATCTATTTTTTTTTCAAAAGGATCAAGTGGAATGCCTAGAGGGGAAAAGTGGCAGAAAACAGTTCTGTTGTGCGATGTGCAGCCAAGATAAGACATGATATCTAAAAAAGGCAACTGTGGCTCTGAGAAAAACAGCAGGAAACGTTATGATGGTCATTGATGAAAAGGTGAATATTGTTTTTGCTGCAAAAAATGATCAAACAGCTCAGTTTCAAGCCTTGGTTGAGCACGTACGCAAAGTGAAAGAGAGGGTTTTAGCCATGGAAGCTTCGATTCAGGATAGAAATAAAGTGATGGGAAATGGCTGCACATATCAATGATCTGGAGAACTGCGGATGCAGGTGTAATCTGCATTTGATTGGAGTGCTCAAGGAAACTGGAAGTGGTGATCCTGTTGATTTTTTTGACCGTGATCTAGACCTGACATGGTCGATTTATACCATTTTTCAGGTGCCTGATTGGCAAAAACAACTTCAAGGTTACATTTGTACTCTTTCACGTCATTTGGAATGCTCTCTGGGTGCTTCATTGCATTTTCATGTAAACAGTTCAAAACTGTGCATGAAGACGTAATTACCATTTTTAAAAATGTGCCATTAAGTTAAGTTCTAAATAAACTGCCCTCAACCCGTTAATGATCTAATAGAAATGCAGAAAACAGAAGTATAATAATACCTAGCTATTGTGGACTCTATACTGTATAAAGATGTAGAAATATAAAACTATAAAGTCTGCTGTTTGCCGGGGTGCCAGATCAGAGCCGGATTGAGCAAAGTGAAGGCTCAACTCTCCCCCATCTGTCAGGCAGTTCATCCTCCTCCCAAGAGCTGAGTCGAGATGACAGATTGAGGGTGAGCGCAGGACGGGCGGGTACAGTAGGCATGTGCAGTGGAGACACATGCTGCTTAAGGAGAAGTCTAAATCAGAAGCTCCCACTCGCTGAGAACTAACAGAACCCCCCCCCCCCCCAACATAAAAACAAATTATCAGCACTCCCCAAAGCTTATTCCAACTGTTTATTTACCCCAGGGTTATTCAACATGGAAATTGATATTAACTTAGTACTTATGTAGGTTTTTGGCAGCTGCACTATCGCCACCATTCTGCATTATCATTTGCTGGCGGTCATGTGACCTGTAATTTCTCAGTTTGCAAATAAATTTTTTTTCTTCCATTAATAGGCAGATCCTTCAGAAACCAACACATAAAACAGACCCACACTAACAGGTAGATTCAGCTCTAAGCCAATGGTTACTGGAGCCACACTTACAGGCAAATTCCTCAGAAGGACATTGGTGACCGAACCAACACTAATCAGCAGATCATTCAGCAGGCCAAAAGATACTGGACCCACACTGACAGGCAGATTCCTCAACAGGCCAACAGACACTGGGCCAAGGGTAATGGGCAGATTCTTTAGCAGGCCAAAAGATACTGGGCCCATACTGTCAGGCAGATTCCTCAACAGGACATCGGACACTGAATAAACGCTAATAGGCAGACTCTTTAGCAGGCAAACAAATACCGGACACATGCTGACTGGCAGATCCTTCTCTAACCCAATGGTTACTGGAGCCACACTAACAGGCAAATTCCTTTGGAGGACATTGGTTACTGGCGCAACACTGATCAGCAGATCACTCAGCAGGCCAAAACATACTCGACTCACACTGACAGGCAGATTCCTCAACAGGCCATCGGACACTGGGCTATGGGTTATGGGCAGATTCTTCAGCAGACTATTGGACACTGGGCGAAGGGTAATGGGTAGATTCTTCAGCAGGCTATCGGACAATGGGCTATGGGTAATGGGTAGATTCTTCAGCTGGGCCCACACTGTCAGGCAGGTTCCTCAACAGGACATAAATCAAGGCTAATATGCAGATTCTTTAGCAGGCAAACATACCAGACCCACACTGCCAGTCAGATCCCTCAGTAAATGAATGGATACCGGACCAACACTGTCAGAGAGATTCCTCTTCCAGGCCAACAATTACTGGACTAACACTGCGAGGCAGATCCCTCAGCAGGCCAATAGATACTAGACACCAACAAGCAGATTTCTCACCAGGCTAACCGATAACAGGCACACACTCAATAGCACAAACGCTACTGGGCAGAACCTTCTGCAGGCCGATAAATAAAGGGCACACATTGACAGACAGATTCCTC
The DNA here is from genome assembly GCA_007224835.1 of Danionella cerebrum. Lineage (NCBI taxonomy): Eukaryota > Metazoa > Chordata > Actinopteri > Cypriniformes > Danionidae > Danionella > Danionella cerebrum. Next base: position 5,270 of record SRMA01000136.1, read on the forward strand.
AGCATGCCAATGGATACCAGACTAACCCTAACAGGTAGATTCCTCAGCAGACCAACAGACGCTAGACACACACTGACAGACAGTCAGCAGGCAAATGCATATCGAACCCTAATTGATGAGCATATTGCTCAGCAGGGCAATGGGTACCTGACCCAACTGACCATCAAAATTCACAATGGGCCAAGGCATGCAGGAGGCCTTCCTGGAATTATCAATCAATCAATCAATCAATCTTTATTTATATAGCCCTTTACAACACCAGTGGTGCCCAAAGTGCTCTCCAATTAAAAACAGAAAAACAAGAATACTAAAAACAGAATATTGTACAGAATAAAACAATGTAAAGTAAAAACAGTAAAACATAGTGCAAACGTGTCACAAACTACTAAGTATTAAAAGCCATTTTGAACAAATGTGTTTTGAGCCTAGATTTAAAAAGGTTCAAATCAGTGATTTTACGTATGTCAAAAGGTAGATTGTTCCACAGTCTGGGACCAGCCACAGAGAAAGCTCGATCGCCCCAGTGTTTGAGCCTGGCTCGGGGTACTTTCAAAAGAAGTTGGTTATTTGACCGTAAAGTGCGGCTTGATGTGCGAACAAATAAAAACTCGGTCAAATAACAAGGTGCTAATCCATTAAGAGCTTTTAAAACAAAAAGTAAAATTTTAAAATCAATTCTAAAAGAAACTGGAAGCCAATGAAGTGTAAAAAGGACTGGGGTGATGTGCTGACGTCTGGGTGTGTTGGTTAAAAAGCGAACAGCAGCATTCTGCACAAGCTGAAGGCGACTGACAGCAGTTTGAGAAACACCGACATAAAGTACGTTGCAATAGTCTATTCTAGAGCTAATAAAAGCATGAATAGTCAAGGTCGGTTCGATTTAAAAAAGGCTTTACTTTAGATAAAAGGCTTAACTGATAAAAACTAGCTCTCACAACACTGTCAATCTGTTTATCGAATTTGAAGTTGTTGTTTGAAGAATTAGACCAATAGTCACCCTTACTGGCACCCTATATAGTTCTTGCTTGCTACATGTGACAACTCTATAACATGGAAACCAACTTTACAAAGAAGGTGTTGTGAGACAGATCATGAGTCACATGAGTTTGTCAGAACAACGTATATAGATGCATGAGAACCCTCTTTGAAAATGGTTTTGCCTGCACAAGCTTTTATCATTAAGTGCATGCATATAATATCAATTTAAAATCTTTGCAGTCACTATTATATTACCCCCTATCATTTCATATCCCATGTCTAGTATGCCACAATAAAACTGATACCACCTCAACCACACTTGACCCATGTTTGGCCCAGTGCCAGATGAATGCCAGATTTATTAAACAAATACAAAACTTGGGCCAAACTATTTTGCTGACTGGGACTGTGATAACAACTGCTGCAAATGCAAATCTGAAACTCTAACCTTTTTAAAGGTTCCAGTAATGGTAAAACTCTTTTCTCGGACACGTTTCCCAGAAGCAGACAACCCTTTTAAGCTCTGGGTTAGCTTTGCGTCAGCCTCCACACTCAGCTGGTGAGAAGAGAACTGCAGTTAGGGCTTGCTTGCACTGTGCATTTAAAACGAAACTTAGCATTGAGGAACAGAGATGAGGCTGTGGCCTCAGGCCTCTACCACAAACTGAAGATTTTCAGAGTGTGTTGTGAAGACATTTCCAGGGCTCGACAGGGTGCAGCTTCAACAGTCGGTTTGATGAGAATACTTTATGAGTTGCATTAGCTGATGTTGAGGATGTTTTACTTCTCATTAGAACTCCAAATTCCTTTAAGATGGGAAATAACACGAGTGTAAAAATAATAATATCTCTATTTCACCTTGGACTTTCAAAGAAACCAATTTTCCGCCTGTTGTTTGAATGCTTTATTTAATCTGTGACTCAACGTCTGAAATGCATCATGGGAATGTCACCACATGTTTACATAAGGTTTTCTCTGTGAGCACACAAGTGAAAGCCCTCATGTGATTTCTCAACTGCAGATTCGTTGCCCCACCATCCACATGTTCTGGTTACTTGTGTAGAGGAGAATGGTGTTCTGTGTAAAACGTCATTTTATTTATGCAGCTGCTGAGCCCGAACGAACCTTTAATACCATCAGCGTTTTTTCTTTCTGTGCTGATCTTCAACTTTAGGATTACACCAAGCTGTTCTTGGTTCACATGCTATTCCAGCTGTCCTTTCACAACATCAGGGTTAACCTTTGACTCTGGTCCACCACCATGGCAAATCAACAGCGAGCTTTTCTGTAGCATAGAACCAGAGTTGGACAAACCACCTCGGAGACTAGTAATTGATATTTCAGATGGTGAGCACATCAGACACCCCAGTTCTCGTGGTTTTAAGTTAACGTGTGGTTTGTATAATTAGCACTTGGAGATTTTTTGGGTGAGTTACACCTATGTGGGATGATTAAAGTGTGGTCTGTCCTCGTCTTTCTAGGGCAACGCTTCTCAAGCCCCCTCACGAGTGACCTTTAACAAGCAAGAGGCCAAGAGCCTCCGTTCTGCATGCGTAGCATAAAAATGACTCGAGAAATTACTAATCTATGCCTCTCATTTACTGGTCATGACCTAACTTGTTTCTCTAGTATTGACAGAATGTTGTCAAATGATCTGTGGTCTAATTACAGGCCTTCGAAGCTAATTGTATTACGTGTAGCTCCTGAAGGCCTGCTTGGCAAATGACATGATTTATACTGGCAGTCTTCAGGAAAGGCCAAGGCATTCTTTCAGTCCAAAACAGGTGGGTCCCAAGGCTCTCCAGACCAGTGGCTCCAAGAATCTTGCTCTGGTTAAATGTCACAACATTGGTTGGAAGCAACATTTAGGGGCATGTAGCACACAGGATATGATTTCTTTGTGAGGAACAGCCGGCATCCTTGTAAGATTGCACATGTGCCATTTAAAGACACTTGGCATTTAAAGATTGGCATGGAGCCCTTTCCAACACCTCAGGAACACCCTTGTTTCTCAAACAGCACCCAACTGTGCAAATCTAGAACACCTTTGTGCAACTACCTTGCGGTTGGAGTCTCATGCCTCACAGAGAGACTTCAACATCCTTGAAGTTTAACTGAGTGGAAAATATAGCATCCCCCCCCCAAAAGAGGCATGTCTGCTCAGCAAACCCAGAAAGTCGACTGTTGTAGCAGAAACCTTTATCTTTGCAGCTGGAGCCCTTGCTCTTGGGAAAGATGAAGCTTCAACACGTGCAGGTTCTGAGTAGAGGTGGTTTCTTCATCTGCATAATACATAACAGGGGTGACCTGCGCTTTGCAAAAGGTGCTATCCCTTGCACTGCGCTTAAAACGGATAAGTAACCAAGTTGTGCGAGATGCGTCATGTCTAATGAAAGTGGGATGTGAGGTACAAGAAAAACATTTGTTACTAGGGGTGCTTGAGAGAAGCAGTGCGTTACTAAGACACACACCATTTTATCAATGGATGGTATAATAAATAAACTTTATTGCCTTTTCCACTGAATTCTCTCCTTAGTACCATTATTTTCTTTGTATCAGTTTTGACCAGTTTCAGAGCTGACTGGCTGTTACTTTCTGACTAGTGAAATGTATAAAGGCTTGCAGATCACAGATTTGCCTTGAACAACAGACTACTTTCAGAAGAACCTGAACAAGAATCCAACAAAATAACGGTTGGTCTACTTTCAAACAAGAAAGGGCCGAGTTAGTACAGTGAGGATCAGTTCTAGGCGGTGTAATTGTTGATGATACAACCGCTCTGAAGTGACAGTGGTACAATGAAAAAGCAACAAAACCAAACCATGCTGTGGAAAAGTGTCATTGTAGGGGCCTTTCTCACCTGCCACATTTAGGCTCCATTCCATTTGAATCCCTTTGTGAAGGAATCCCTTCTCCAGCACATCCCATAGATTCTCAAAGGGGTTAAGGTCTGGACTCTAAGGTGGCCAATGTGTGAAAAGTATGTCTCATCCTCCCTGACCCACTCTTTCACGATTTGAGCACGATGAATCCTGAAAAAAAGTCACCTGGTCATTCAGCAGACCTCATTTTTTGGGCACATACTGTTGCTGAACCTAGACCTGACCAACTACAGCAACCCCAGATCTTAGCACTGCCCCAACAGCCCTGTGCAGTAGGCATGATGGCTGCATCACTTAATCTGCCCTTCTTTTTACCCTGATGCCCCCATCACTTTGGTCCTAATGTCACTTTCACTTTCAAAACGCCAACCGAAAATGAATGAAAGTCATTTTCATTTGTTTTTAGTTTAGATCAAAGTTTGGTCATGTCCATACGAACCACTCCAGAGTTCATTTGGATTCGTAGTGAGACCGCCTCCTCGAACAGGTCTACGTTTAGAGCGCTTTTAAGTTTTGTCACCTGTCCAAACAACCCGAACTAAAAGAGAAAACAAACTCTAGTTCAAATGAATCGACCCAAAGTCAGGTGTGAAAGCACTTCTACTATATTTTTATTTGAATGTGGTTTAAACTCAAACAAATCTAGATGCAAACATCTGCACATCATTCTAGAAATGTATTCCTTGTCACAAGTTATTAATTTAAAGTATATGCAACAATACAAAACGAGTGCAATTATCTGGGGAAGTCATTGCTATGTTCTAAAATGCTAAGGTTGTGTCCTGGCGTTCTCCACTTGTTGTTTACTTCTGTGAGTTTTATGGTATTCCCCCATATGTTCAATCTGGCCAATCGAAAAGCTGTTTTGGAAATACTCCATTTTTGATAGTTTCAACTTGAACCAGAACGATCAGTGTGGTGTAAAAGTGGCCGAAAATGTCACAAAAAATGTGTGTCATTGCCCCCGATCTGAATCAAAGGAACTGAACCACAGGGGTGAAAGCACCCTTAGAAAAATCATAGCAAAAACAATGTGTAAAAATCTAATTCACTCTCAAAGACCAAGCCACCACTCAGAGCACCTTAGCATCCACTTAACAAAGCTTTGGCAACCAATCCCAATGTTCTTGCACAGTATCATGCACTCTACAATATGGTTTTTATTACAATTCAAACCAAAGAACAGCATGCATGCTTTAACGGACTTCTAGATTCCATTGAGCTGGGATCCACTGACATAATGCTCCAAGTTCCTTTTATGGCACTGTAAACACAGTGCTTTAAACCCAGCCGAAGGCGAGAGCGAGAAGAAATGAATGAACACAGGAAACCTCACTCTGGCAGGAAGTGGGAACGGATGCTATGGTAACGAACTGAAAGAAGCCCCGGTGGAGCTCTCGCGAATCGCTCTCTTTTGACGTCATTTCGTGCACAGACAGAGCGAGAGAGAACAGCTGCCGAAGACCTTAAATAAACAAAGTATGGTATGAACTTCTGATCGAGCGCCCTGAAGATGATACATGAGAGTGTGCTATTTGCAAATGTAAAGTTTTCTCCGAAATTTCAATACAAGGCCTCTTCCTCGCCACAAACATGACCTCTCTTAACTAGAAAAGCAGATGGTGCTCATGCCTTTGGTAAATGAATCAACAGGCTGTCCGTTCCGTTGACTTCCATGTACTACAACAGTATTATTGTGATTAATATAATGCCAACTCATGCTCGAGATGCTGGAATTTCTTGAAATGTTTGTATAAACATACTTTTCAAAATCAATGTAAATTTCTTAAGTTTATCAAGCTAAGCTCTTGCTGACCAATGTTGTCCAATAGCTTTTCTTTAAGTTGATTAAGTAAAAATCATCTTTAAATCAAACAACACCACAACAATTGCTTAGCAGACATAACACTCACCTCCAGAGATGAGGCAGGGTGTTATTAGTCGGAGGTCTATCAAGAGTCATGGGCGGAATGTGACATCACAAAAATTGCAATCTGAGGATAACTTGTTTTTAAAGATCAAAAAAGGGATTAACACACAATCTCTGGCCTAAAAAACTTAAAACACATTGATCTTGAAAATCACCAACACTGCAATGCATGCTTCAAGTCAAATTGAGTGGAATGTGGTTAAATTTAAGCAGTTCTTATGACTGGCTGTCTGTGTACTGACCCAATGTCGCTGGGGAAACAGAGGTAGAACAGAGAGTTTGCTGGATGTCTCCCATTTTCAAAGGGTAAAAGCTTGATTTTTTTCCCCTTGGCCTAGCACTGCATATTTGTCTGAGAGACACTTTGTTGACTCCTACACTGATGTTTCTGTTTCAGTTCATGACTGATATTTCTTTGAAATCTTTGTCTGTGAGACGCTTTGTTGCTTAGGTAACTTCCTCGTCTCTTGTTGCTGTGCTGAGCTGAGCTTGGCTGTTCCTAGCCCAGTTTTAAGCCTCATACGCTGATGTTTCTGTTTCAGTTCATAAATATTCTTTGGAATCTTTGTCTGTGAGACACCTGGTTCTTCAGTAACAACCGTGTGTCTTGTTACTGTGTATCTCGCCATATTAAGAAACTTTCTCAGCCTCACCTTAGTAGCATAGTGTGGCTGCAACTCACTTAGATTTAAACCTCCTACACATCTGTGTCAGTTTCAGTTCATGACTAAGATTCAGCAGCACCTTTTTGGTAAAACAGGTTGATGATACAAAAAGTGTACCTATTGTGTACCTGCTTTGAAGGCAGTTATACCAAATATTGATTTGTTTTTGTTTGTTTGTCTCTGATTTCTTTCACTTAGCATTTTATAAATGAATAAAAATATGTTTTTTTGTAAATGTATCCTTTTGAATGATCAATATACAAAAAAACAAACAAATGTTGACGTTATTTTGTGTTGTTTGCGTGTTAACAGCATCATTCCAATAAATATCTTGAAAGCTATTTGAATTCTGGATCAATGAGGACAACCTGAGTGAAACCTGTTCCGGGTGACCTCCCTCTGACCTTTACGGCCTCATCTTCTCTCAATAGCTGACCGGCTTGATGGACAGCAGTTAGCTGGATCTCTGAAATTGCAGGCTGTAGATGAGTCTTGATTTCATTACCTTTCCTGCTAATCAAAGCAAAGTATGCGTATATGCTAATTACTGAAAGAGAACTGATGATGGTTTTCATTTTTCGATAGATGTTTGACGGTTATTTGAAAGCCTCATACTTCTGTTGCCTAGACATCCACCCCCAGCCTTTAACCTGGACAGTCGTCTTCTGTGATAATTGTATGGACAGCTTGCTTTCCCATACGCCACTGACTTAACACCCCTCCCTGTCTGGCTCAAACAAATGCACTAGTGAGGGACCAAGCACAGGTGCCACATGTGTGCATTAAGGCTTTAGGAGCTGAGTGACGTACATCATTTCCGGCCTGGCAAGCAAAGCAACAGAAGGCACGTAAAAGGAAAATACATCACAACAGGCTTAACAAATCAAACTGGTTCATGGTAAGAATAACTGGTTCAGTCAATATAAATGCTGCCAGCTTTTCGTGACCAATCAGTGCCCTGCTCCTGGTTTGCAGCAATTGACGATTTTTTTAGTGACACTGTAAGAAATTGCAGTGTTACTGCTTTTTCCATCAAAACAACATTTTGGACAATATTTTCCTTTTGTAAAATTGATGTTAAATGACAGCCATAATAATTAGTTTTTACGACTAGCAATGCTTTGCGACGTGTTGATTGACTGCAGTGTTCATCGTCAGCTGCCTGCGTTAATTCTCTTGCGGTTAAAAACCCGAACATGGCATTTCGGTGAACTGCAATTCACTCCATGCCACACGGTGGTGCTGTCAATTCACACTGATGTGAGTGAGGCTCATTTATAGAAAAGAAGAAGAGGATTCACTCATCTTCAAATATAAAGACACCAGGTGCGTTCGAGCCCATGCTGCGCTGCGCAGACCGATCGTCGAGATTAGCCGAAAGTAGCCGGGGAGGAGCTGAAAACGGAGCCGTCAAGTCGGACACGTTTGAGATCTCGTTGCTTCCTGAAACATGACGTTTGCCTACTTTGTCGCAGATGAACTGGATTACATTTAATGTACCACATTAAAACCACATTACATTAAATTACTGACATTTTAGTTATTCCATAAAAAAATATTACTCAAATATGCAGCTGAATACTATAGTTGGTCTGTATGAAAAAAGGACAATAATAAACTTATGCACAAATCCAATAAAAATAATTTAAGGGAAAAAAATGTACTGCAGTCAAAAGATCGTAAACTATTTACGAAATGGTATGCAAATTGATTTTTTATGCAATTGTATGGCTTGAAGCACGAAACACACGTGATCATCGTCATGTGGTGAATGTGGCCAATCATGAGAAGCTGTGACGTCATCATATCCTGGCGCAGTCGCTCCTAAAACGCTGCTCTGGCTGAGCAAGCCGGCTGTTATCGAAACGCTCTCGCGTTACTTTGATGCCACACGTGAACGTCACGTGACGTCAGCGCCGGTTCAAGTCGGACAGAATTTCTAACCGGCATGCACTACTTCAAGTCAGCCGCCGATCGGTCTGCGCAGCGCCGCATGAAGTCGAACGCACCTACCATCTTTAAAGCTGAAGACATGTGACCAAATGAGCCAATCACAACAGTTCGACGTGTTTTGTGAAAAAAAAAAAAAAGTTTAATGAAAACTGATCCCTTGACGAACTGTTTTATCCGGCTGGTGTGTAAGGTCACATTAGAGCTCTTATACTTGAAATTAAAGATCCACTGGATGCAGCCCGTTTCATGCTGTTCGGTTTATGTGTATTTTTCTTTATCTCAGCAGGAACTAAAGAATTTTTAGTTAATTTTGTTTTAATATTTGTAAAGAACTTTTATTTTAAAGGGGGAAACGTTTGATGGACATCTGGCTTAAACTTTATTTTAAAAAGCTCTACAGATATGTCACTGCACTCCATTGAAATGGGATCGCATGCGGTTCAAACGGTGATGCGTCTGATGGTTTAGGAGTAGTTTGACCGGGGCTTGACTATACTTCCTTACTTTCAGTTAATGACTGTCAGTTTATGGTTAAAAACCACCAAATAAATTCTATTGACTTGAATGGGATTGCATGTAGGAACGCGAAAGTGGAAGTTCCCTTAATGAAGCCTGATTCCGATGGAAAGTTCAGCTTGGAGGAATGTCAGTACACGATTCGCAAATTTGCACGATTTGCAAATCACCACAATTTCCTTGTACCTGGTGGAAACACTTTACGGCAAGACACCAATCATGGACAAAAACTTGATTGAAACGTGAAAGAAAGTTATCCCTTTTTACACAGCAATCTGCCAGTATTTGACTATTTATAAGAGGTACGTTAAGTTATGCAAAGTCATATCAGCCTGTCAGTAATAACGTTAATTGCACACAGTAATTGCACACCTTTCTTATTGCAACCTTCATTACTGCACATTCAATATTTGCACATTTAATATATTTACTGCTTGTTTTTATTGTAAAACTTATGTATCATGTTCATAGTACAACCTTCTGTAAATATCATAGCAACTGTATATATAGCCTTATATCCATAGCACATTCATCTGTAAATATTAGCAATAATCTTTCTATTTTGTACATTTCTTTAACTTATATCTTTGCACTTGCTGCTTTTTTGCACTACTGGTTAGACATAAACTGTATTTCGTTAACCTGTACTTGTACTTGAGTAATGACAATAAAGTTGAATCTAATCTAACGTTGTAAATTCATTGAAGAATGAACACTGCGGGTTTGGGTGGACGGATAGAGTAATGTTGTTTACTGACTCGTCTCATGTTTCATCTCACTCGTCTCTTTTCCAACGATAGTTTAAAATATTATATTTGCCTTTTTATTTGTCACAGTATTTTAAAGCACGTTTAATACTTTTAAAAACATTAAAACAGGCCCGCTAATATATTTCACATGGACAAACAGCATTTTCTTTAATAAAATGCCACGTTCAACACTTTTAAAAACATTGCTTGTCTTAAAGCGTTTCCATCGTACAAGGAAACAAAGCAAATCGTTACGAACAGGGTTGCCAGGTCCCAGAAATATTTCCAGCCCAATGACAACTCAAAATCCGCCCAAATGGAATGAAAACTAGCCCAATTTTTCAGTGTCCAATCAGATTAGACAACGGCTGGATTCCCACAAAGGGCCTTAAAAAATTTATATAAGTTTAAGTTTAAAGTATTGGCCTTTTGTCTAACCCAAATTCTTAATATCACACATTGTGCTTTTTTAATACACAATCTCATACAATAAAGGTCAAATAAGAACATGTGCTCTCTGAATTTTTTTTGACCCTAGTCAGAAGTGCCTACTTGTACTTGTTCATCCACAGACAACCGAACCGACGCTTCTGACTACAACGCTCTCA
>SRMA01000145.1:0-10684 GCA_007224835.1 Danionella cerebrum
GCGTTGGTGCCGTTAATACCTATTTTTTTTATGTTGTCAATCCCGCAACAATAACATATTCCAAACCCCATGTCTCTATGACATTCCTAAGCTGAGATAGAAATGCGCCATATGGGTTGCTATGGTAACCGGTCTGGTTGCTATGGAGAGCTCGCTGACCTAACATATTGTCCCCCATATCAATACGGGTAAAATACAGCAACCCCCATGTCTCTATGACTTTCCTAAGCTGAGATAGAGACATGCCATATTGGTTGCTATGGTAACCAGTCTGGTTGTTATGGAGGGGTGGGTGACCTAACATATTGTTCCACATGTCAACACGAGTAAAATACACCAACCCCCATGTCTCTATGACTTTCAAAAGCTGAGATAGATACACCATATTGGTTGCTATGGTAACAGTGTGGTTGCTATGGAGGGGTCGCTGACTTAATATATTATTCCCCATATGAATACGAGTAAATTACAGCAACCCCCATGTCTCTATGATTTTCCTGAGCTGAGATAGAGACATGCCATATTGGTTGCTATGGTAACCAGTCTGGTTGCTATGGAGGGGTCAGTGACCTACCACATTGTTCCCCATGTCAATACATCAACCCCCATATCTCTATGACTTACCTAAGCTGAGATAGAGCTGCACCATATTGGTTGCTATGGTAACCAGTTTGGTTGCTATGGAGGGGTCGCTGACCTAATATATTGCTCCCCATATCTATACGGGTAAAAAACAGCAACCCCCATCTCTCTATGATTTTCCTAAGCTGAGATAGAGACATGCCATATTGGTTGCTATGGTAACCACTCTGGTTGCTATGGAGGTGTCATTAACATAATATAATGTTTCAGCTGTCAGTATGGGTGAAGCTTACCAGCCCCCAAGTCTCTAGCATTTTCCTAAGCTAAGATAGAGATGTGGCAATATAGTTGCTATGGTAAACAATTTGGTTGCTATGGAGGAGTTAGTGACATCATGTTGTAATCTACTTTCCATTTAGACTAATATAAAGCAACCCCCATGTCTCTACTGTATTTCGTTTAGAAGATATTTGACATTGAAAGTTATGTCAAAAAGTGGGTGTGGCTTAATTAATTTATGTTAATTCACAAGCAATGATGGGCTGGATAAGTAATTTGCTTCCTTAATGCTTGTATGACTTTCCAGTGTCAATCAATTACAGAAGCTCTTTACAATAGGATCTATGGGGTTCATGCTCCATTCATTTCAATGGGCCATTTAAAGTCAATGAGACACCTTTGACCTACTTATTTGAAATCAGCTTGCACCTGGAGTTATCAACTGCCAGATTTTCAAACGAATCAGCTGCAGCTGGAAATCCAACTGTCAGATTTTTAAACGATGGCAAATCTGCTGGAGAAAATCCGATTTCCATGCCTCCAACAAATAAAGATTATAGAAGAACCGTAAGACATATCGAAATGATTCTTTCTTTGTCAGAAGCAGAAGACCCTAACGAAGAGAATGCTGTAATTTTTTGTGAAGGTGTGATTAGAAATAAAAAAATTATGGCGAGCTACAAATAGCCTTCATTTGATTCTGTGCAACTGTTCATTTCAGAGAAATCCATACCCTCAAACAAATAAGGATTACGAAAGAATGACCAGAGGTATTGAAATATTTCTTGTACTGTTAGAATCCCAAGATTTTAAGGAAGAGAATGGTGTAAATTATGTGGAGCTGTGATAAAGTGTGAATGATTTATGGCGAGTTAAAAATAGCCTGCGATTGAGAGTTTAAACAGAGTCCACCAGAATTTTTGAATGGAGGTGAATGGAGCAATTATGTGCACTCGTTGTGGTTTAGGCCACCTGGAGTAAAAACCGTGTGTTTTTTAAAAATGAAAACAGCACCAACTGAAGAGGACAAAAATCTCTACCATTTAGATATAAAATGTGTGTGTAAAGGTTAATTTTTAGTTGAGAAAACATTGCAAGTATCAACAAGACTGAGCTTGCTCAAAGTTAGAGTGAGCGATGACATCACCACTCTAGGGCTCCCATAGGGAATGACTTGGGTGATTTTTGGGCCGAATTTTATGATTTTTGGGGAAACCGCAAGTGCAATCGGTTCGAAAAGACATAGCAACTCGAGTGGGAACAGTTTGGACGACCGTGGAAAGTTTCGTGGCTGTAGCTCGAACGGCCTAGGAGGAGATACAATTTGAAATTTGGCTCAGAAGAAGAAGAAGAAGAAAAAGAATAACTAGATTTTAAAGTTTGCACGCAAACTTCGATGTTGGCTTGTGTTGGTGCCGTTAATACCTATTTCTTTAAATGTTGTCAGTTCCGCAACAATAACATAATCCAACCCCCCATGTCTCTATGATTCTCATAAGCTGAGATAGGTACATGCAATATTGGTTGCTATGGTAACAAGTCTGGTTGCTATGGAGGGGTCAGTAACCTAACATATTGTTCCCCATGTCAACACAAGTAAAATACACCAACCCCCATGTCTCTATGACTTTCGTAAGCTGAGATAGAGATACGCCATATTGGTTGCTATGGTAAGTGTGGTTGCTATGGAGGGGTCGCTGACCTAATATATTGTTCCCTATATGAATACGAGTAAATTACAGCAACCCCCATGTCTCTATGATTTTTCTGAGCTGAGATAGGTACATGCAAAATTGGTTGCTATGGTAACCAGTCTGGTTGCTATGGAGGGGTCAGTGACCTAACACATTGTCCCCCATGTCAATACATCACCCCCCATGTCTCTATGACTTTCCAAAGCTGAGATAGAGCTGCGCCATATTGGTTGCTATGGTAACCAGTTTGGTTGCTATGGAGAAGTCGCTGACCTAATATATTGCTCCCCATATCTATACGGGTAAAATACAGCAACCCCCATCTCTCTATGATTTTCCTAAGCTGAGATAGAGACATGCCATATTGGTTGCTATGGTAACCAGTCTGGTTGCTATGGAGGTGTCATTAACATAATATGTTTCAGCTGTCAGTATGGGTGAAGCTTACCAGCCCCCAAGTCTCTAGCATTTTCCTAAGCTAAGATAGAGATGTGGCTATATAGTTGCTATGGTAAACAATTTGGTTGCTATGGAGGAGTTAGTGACATCATGTTGTAATCTACTTTTCATTTTGAATAATATAAAGCAACCCCCATGTCTCTACTGTGTTCCGTTTAGAAGATATTTGACATTGAAAGTTATGTCAAAAGTGGGTGTGGCTTAATTAATTTATGTTAATTTACAAGCAATGACTGGCTGGATAAGTGATTTGCTTCCTTAATGCTCGTATGACTTTCCAGTGTCAATCAATTACAGAAGCTCTTTTACAATAGGATCTATGGGGTTCATGCTCCATTCATTTCAATGGGCCATTGAAAGTCAATGAGACACCTTTGACCTACTTATTTGAAATCAGCTTGCACCTGGAGTTATCAACTGCCAGATTTTCAGACGAGTCAGCTGCAGCTGGAAAGCCAACTGTCAGATTTTTAAACGATGGCAAATCTGCTGGAGAAAATCAGATTTCCATGCCTCAAACAAATAAAGATTATAGAAGAACCGTAAGACATATCGAAATGATTCTTTCTTTGTAAGAAGCAGAAGACCCTAACGAAGAGAATGCTGTAATTTTTTTGTTGGTGTGATTAGAAATAAAAAAATTATGGCGAGCTACAAATAGCCTTCATTTGATTCTGTGCAACTGCTCATTTTAGAGAAATCTATACCCTCAAACAAATAAACATTACGAAAGAATGAACAGAGGTATTGAAATATTTCTTTTACTGTTAGAATCCAAGATTTTAAGGAAGAGAATGGTGTAAATTTTGTGAAGCTGTGATAAAGTGTGAATGATTTATGGCGAGTTAAAAATAGCCTGCGACTGAGATTTTAAACAGAATCCACAAGAATTTTTGAATGGAGGTGAATGGAGCAATTAAGTGCACTCCTTGTGGTTTAGGCCACCTGGAGTAAAACCGTGTGTTTTTTAAAAATGAAAACAGCACCAACTGAAAGAGGACAAAAATCTCTACCATTTAGGTATAAAATGTGTGTGTAAAGGTTAATTTTTAGTTGAGAAAACAGTGCAAGTATCAACAAGACTGAACTTGCTCAAAGTTAGAGTGGGTGATGACATCACCACTCTAGGGCTCCCATAGGGAATGACTTGAGCGATTTTTGGGCCGAAATTCGCGATTTATACGGAAACCGCTGGTCCAATCGGTCCGAAGAGATATAGCAACTCGAGTGGGAACAGTCTGGACGACCGTGGAAAGTTTCGTGGTTGTAGCTCGAACGGGCTAGGAGGAGCAGTGCGTAGAATTTTTGTCAGAAGAAAAGAGAAGAAGAAGAATAATAACTAGATTTTAAAGTTTGCACGCAAACTTCGATGTTGGCTTGCGTTGGTGCCGTTAATACCTATTTTTTTATGTTGTCAATCGCGCAACAATAACATAATCCAAACCCCATGTCTCTATGACATTCCTAAGCTGAGATAGAAATGCGCCATATTGGTTGCTATGGTAACCGGTCTGGTTGCTATGGAGAGCTCGCTGACCTAACATATTGTCCCCCATATCAATACGGGTAAAATACAGCAACCCCCATGTCTCTATGACTTTCCTAAGCTGAGATAGAGACATGCCATATTGGTTGCTATGGTAACCAGTCTGGTTGTTATGGAGGGGTGGGTGACCTAACATATTGTTCCCCATGTCAACACGAGTAAAATACACCAACCCCCATGTCTCTATGACTTTCGTAAGCTGAGATAGATACGCCATATTGGTTGCTATGGTAACAGTGTGGTTGCTATGGAGGGGTCGCTGACTTAATATATTGTTCCCCATATGAATACGAGTAAATTACAGCAACCCCCATGTCTCTATGATTTTCCTGAGCTGAGATAGGTACATGCAAAATTGGTTGCTATGGTAACCAGTCTGGTTGCTATGGAGGGGTCAGTGACCTAACACATTGTTCCCCATGTCAATACATCAACCCCCATATCTCTATGACTTTCCTAAGCTGAGCTAGAGCTGCACCATATTGGTTGCTATGGTAACCAGTTTGGTTGCTATGGAGGGGTCGCTGACCTAATATATTGCTCCCCATATCTATACGGGTAAAAAACAGCAACCCCCATCTCTATGATTTTCCTAAGCTGAGATAGAGACATGCCATATTGGTTGCTATGGTAACCACTCTGGTTGCTATGGAGGTGTCATTAACACAATATAATGTTTCAGCTGTCAGTATGGGTGAAGCTTACCAGCCCCCAAGTCTCTAGCATTTTTATAAGCTAAGATAGGGATGTGGCAATATAGTTGCTATGGTAAACAATTTGGTTGCTATGGAGGAGTTAGTGACATCATGTTGTAATCTACTTTCCATTTAGACTAATATAAAGCAACTCCGATGTCTCTACTGTATTCCGTTTAGAAGATATTTGACATTGAAAGTTATGTCAAAAAGTGGGTGTGGCTTAATTAATTTATGTTAATTCACAAGCAATGATGGGCTGGATAATGCTTGTATGACTTTCCAGTGTCAATCAATTAAAGAAGCTCTTTTATAATAGGATCTATAGGGTTCATGCTCCATTCATTTCAATGGGCCATTGAAAGTCAATGAGACACCTTTGACCTACTTATTTGAAATCAGCTTGCACCTGGAGTTATCAACTGCCAGATTTTCAAACGAGTCAGCTGCAGCTGGAAATTCAACTGTCAGATTTTCAAACGATGGCAAATCTGCTGGAGAAAATCAGATTTCCATGCCTCAAACAAATAAAGATTATAGAAGAACCGTAAGACATATCGAAATGATTCTTTCTTTGTCAGAAGCAGAAGACCCTAACGAAGAGAATGCTGTAATTTTGTGAAGTTGTGATTAGAAATAAAAAAATTATGGCGAGCTACAAATAGCCTTCATTTGATTCTGTGCAACTGCTCATTTTCAGAGAAATCCATACCCTCAAACAAATAAGGATTACGAAAGAATGACCAGAGGTATTGAAATATTTCTTGTACTGTTAGAATCTCAAGATTTTAAGGAAGAGAATGGTGTAAATTGTGTGAAGCTGTGATAAAGTGTGAATGATTTATGGCGAGTTAAAAATAGCCTGCGATTGAGATTTTAAACAGAGTCCACCAGAATTTTTTTTTGGTGGTGAATGGAGCAATTATGTGCACTCGTTGTGGTTTAGGCCACCTGGAGTAAAAACCGTGTGTTTTTTTAAAATGAAAACAGCACCAACTGAAAGAGGACAAAAATCTCTACCATTTAGATATAAAATGTGTGTGTAAAGGTTAATTTTTAGTTGAGAAAACATTGCAAGTATCAACAAGACTGAGCTTGCTCAAAGTTAGAGTGAGCGATGACATCACCACTCTAGGGCCCCCATAGGGAATGACTTGGCCGATTTTTTTGGGCGAATTTCATGATTTTTGGGGAAACCGCGAGTGCAATCGGTTCGAAAAGACATAGCAACTCGAGTGGGAACAGTTTGGACGACCGTGGAAAGTTTCGTGGCTGTAGCTCGAACGGCCTAGGAGGAGATACAATTTGAAATTTGGCTCAGAAGAAGAAGAAGAAGAAGAAGAAGAAAAAGAATAATAACTAGATTTTAAAGTTTGCACGCAAACTTCGATGTTGGCTTGCGTTGGTGCCGTTAATACCTATTTTTTTAAAATGTTGTCAATTCCGCAACAATAACATAATCCAACCCCCATGTCTCTATGATTCTCATAAGCTGAGATAGGTACATGCAATATTGGTTGCTATGGTAACCAGTCTGGTTGCTATGGAGGTGTCAGTGACCTAACATATTGTTCCCCATGTCAACACGAGTAAAATACACCAACCCCCATGTCTCTATGACTTTCGTAAGCTGAGATAGAGATACGCCATATTGGTTGCTATGGTAACAGTGTGGTTGCTATGGAGGGGTCGCTGACCTAATATATTGTTCCCCATATGAATACGAGGAAAGTACAGCAACCCCCATGTCTCTATGATTTTCCTGAGCTGAGATAGGTACATGCAAAATTGGTTGCTATGGTAACCAGTCTGGTTGCTATGGAGGGGTCAGTGCCCTAATACATTGTTCCCCATGTCAATACATCAACCCCCATGTCTCTATGACTTTCCAAAGCTGAGATAGAGCTGTGCCATATTGGTTGCTATGGTAACCAGTTTAGTTGCTATGGAGGGGTCGCTGACCTAATATATTGCTCCCCATATCTATACGGGTAAAATACAGCAATCCCCATCTCTCTATGATTTTCCTAAGCTGAGATAGAGACATGCCATATTGGTTGCCATGGTAACCAGTCTGGTTGCCATGGAGGTGTCATTAACATAATATGTTTCAGCTGTCAGTATGGGTGAAGCTTACCAGCCCCCAAGTCTCTAGCATTTTTCTAAGCTAAGATAGAGATGTGGCAATATAGTTGCTATGGTAAACAATTTGGTTGCTATGGAGGAGTTAGTGACATCATGTTGTAATCTCCTTTCCATTTAGACTAATATAAAGCAACCCCCATGTCTCTACTGTGTTCCGTTTAGAAGATATTTGACATTGACAGTTATGTCCAAAAGTGGGTGTGGCTTAATTAATTTATGTTAATTCACAAGCAATGATGGGCTGGATAAGTGATTTGCTTCCTTAATGCTGGCATGACTTTCCAGTGTCAATCAATTACAGAAGTTCTTTCACAATAGGATCTATGGGATTCATGCTCCATTCATTTCAATGGGCCATTGAAAGTCAATGATACACCTTTGACCTACTTATTTGAAATCAGCTGCACCTGGAGTTATCAACTGTCAGATTTTCAAACGAGTCAGCTGCAGTTGGAAATTCAACTGTCAGATTTTGATGGCAAATCTGCTGGAGAAAATCCGATTTCCATGCCTCAAACAAATAAAGATTATAGAAGAACCGTAAGACATATAGAAATGATTCTTTCTTTGTAAGAAGCAGAAGACCCTAACGAAGAGAATGCTGTAATTTTTGTGAAGGTGTGATTAGAAATAAAAAAATTATGGCGAGCTACAAATAGCCTTCATTTGATTCTGTGCAACTGCTCATTTCAGAGAAATCCATACCCTCAAACAAATAAGGATTACGAAAGAATGACCAGAGTTATTGAAATATTTCTTTTACTGTTAGAATCCCAAGATTTTAAGGAAGAGAATGGTGTAAATTTTGTGAAGCTGTGATAAAGTGTGAATGATTTATGGCGAGTTAAAAATAGCCTGCGATTGAGATTTTGAACAGAATCCACCAGAAATTTTGAATGGAGGTGAATGGAGCAATTATGTGCACTCCTTGTGGTTTAGGCCACCTGGAGTAAAAACCGTGTGTTTTTTAAAAATGAAAACAGCACCAACTGAAAGAGGACAAAAATCTCTATCATTTAGATATAAAACGTGTGTGTAAAGGTTAATTTTTAGTTGAGAAAACAGTGCAAGTAGCAACAAGACTGAACTTGCTCAAAGTTAGAGTGGGCGATGACATCACCACTCTAGGGGCCCCATAGGGAATGACTTGGGCGATTTTTGGGCCGAAATTCGCGATTTTTACGGAAACCGCTGGTCAAATCATTCCGAAAAGACATAGCAACAAACTACATAACAGCTTTGAGGTGTGTGGAAAGTTTCGTGACTGTAGCTCGAACGGGCTAGGAGGAGTTGACGGTAGTTTTTTTTGTTCTAAGAAGAAGAAGAAGAAGAAGAAGAAGAACTAGATTTTAAAGTTTGCACGCAAACTTCGATGTTGGCTTGCGTTGGTGCCGTTAATACCTTTTTTTAAATGTTGTCAATTCCGCAACAATAACATAATCCAACTCTCATGTCTCTATGATTCTCATAAGCTGAGATAGGTACATGCAAAATTGGTTGCTATGGTAACCAGTCTGGTTGTTATGGAGGGGTCAGTGACCTAACATATTGTTCCCCATGTCAACACGAGTAAAATACACCAACCCCCATGTCTCTATGACTTTCGTAAGCTGAGATAGAGATACGCCATATTGGTTGCTATGGTAACAGTGTTGTTGCTATGGAGGGGTCGCTGACCTAATATATTGTTCCCCATATGCATACAAGTAAATTACAGCAACCCCCATGTCTCTATGATTTTCCTGAGCTGAGATAGGTACATGCAAAATTGGTTCCTATGGTAACCAGTCTGTTTGCTATGGAGGGGTCAGTGACCTAACACATTGTTCCCCATGTCAATACATCAACCCCATGTCTCTATGACTTTCCAAAGCTGAGATAGAGCTGCGCCATATTGGTTGCTATAGTAACCAGTTTGGTTGCTATGGAGGGGTCGCTGACCTAATATATTGCTCCCCATATCTATACGGGAAAAATACAGCAACCCCCATCTCTCTATGATTTTCCTAAGCTGAGATAGACATGCCATATTGGTTGCTATGGTAACCAGTCTGGTTGCTATGGAGGAGTCAGTGACATCATGTTGTAATCTACTTTCCATTTAGAATAATATAAAGCAACCCCCATGTCTCTACTGTGTTCCGTTCAGAAGATATTTGACATAGATAGTTTTGTAAAAAAGTGGGTGTGGCTTAATTATTTTATGTTAAATCACAAGGAATGATTGGCTGGATAAGTGATTTGCTTCTTTATTTCTAGTATGACTTTCCAGTGTCAATCAATTACAGAAGCTCTTTTACATTAGGATCTATGGGATTCATTCTCCATTCATTTCAATGGGCCATTGAAAGTCTATGAGACACCTTTGACCTACTTATTAGTAATCAAGTGCAGCTGCTGCAAAGGGCCAACTGTCAGATTTTCAAATGATGGCAAATCTGCTGGAGAAAATCCAATTTTCATGCCTCAAACAAATAAAGATTATAAAAGAACCGTAAGACATATCCAAATGATTCTTTCTTTGTCAGAAGCAGAAGACCCTAACGAAGAGAATGCTGTAAATTTTGTGAAGGTTTGATTTGAAATAAAAAAATTATGGCGAGCTAGAAAAAGCCTTCATTTGATTCTGTGCAACTGCTCATTTCTGAGAAATCCATACCTCCAAACAAATAAGGATTACGAAAGAAGGACAAGACACATTAAAATATTTCCTTTACTGTTAGAATCACAAGATTTTAAGGAAGAAAATGGTGTAAGTTTTGTGAAGCTGTGATAAAGTTTGAATGATTTATGGCGAGTTATAAATAGCCTGCGATTGAGATTTTGAACAGAATCCACCAGAATTTTTGAATGGAGGTGAATGGAGCAATTATGTGCACTCCTTGTGGTTTAGGCCACCTGGAGTAAAAACCGTGTGTTTTTTAAAAATGAAAACAGCACCAACTGAAAGAGGACAAAAATCTCTCTCATTTAGATATAAAATGTGTGTGTAAAGGTTAATTTTTAGTTGAGAAAACAGTGCAAGTAGCAACAAGACTGAACTTGCTCAAAGTTAGAGTGAGCGATGACATCACCCCTCTAGGGCTCCCATAGGGAATGACTTGGGCGATTTTTGGGCCGAAATTCGCGATTTTTACGGAAACCGCTGGTCAAATCGGTTCGAAAAGACATAGCAACTCGAGTGGGAACAGCTTGGACGACCGTGGAAAGTTTCGTGGCTGTAGCTCGAACGGGCTGGGAGGAGAAGCGTTGTAAATTTTTGACGTAGGAAAAGAGAAGAAGAA
>SRMA01000150.1:9713-84349 GCA_007224835.1 Danionella cerebrum
AACGGTCTAGGAGGAGTTCGAAAAAGTTGCAATTTTAATTATTCAAAATGGCGGCTAATTGAATAATTGGATAATTGGAACATGAGATCATTGAGATCATCAGAATCATCATGAGCCATGGAATCAGTGGCAAAAAGAATTTTGTTTTTACACCATAGAATTCTTGAGTTATTGGCATTTACATATGTGAAACTTTGGACTAGTGGTGGCGCTATAGAGTTTGAGTTGGAGGGTCCAGATTTGGTCAGATTTCTTATGATGACCATTTGAATCCTTGGGCCAAATTTCATAACTTTCCCGTAATCGGTTCATGGGGCTGCCATTGACTTCAATGGCGGAATAATAATAATAATAATAATAATAATAATAATAAGAACGCCAACAAATACAATAGGGGCCATCGCACCTTCGGTGGCTTGGCCCCTAATAATAATAGTGAAGAAACCAAGCTTTTGGATGCTTGGCCCCTAATAAAAAACTGTGTTACTTACGCTTACATAGTACTAATCACATACATGTTTCTACTGGTTTTATTTAGACCTCCCCTTTAGAATGCATTAAATTGATTGTATTCAGAGCATCAGTGACTGCAGCATCTTTATTCTGGGGTCCTCTATACACGAAGACACCTGAAAGGTCTTTGCTTTCTGATCACGATGCTTCAGACCACAGTGCTCTATTTGACTTCATCAGACACTATTTTGTGCTCTTCAGACAGCGAAATGTACGTGACATAGGATGTCATCGTGTACTTCAGTTTCCTGGTTCAGCAGTCAGGACAGTAGCTCATCAGACAACCTTTATTTTAAGGGCTGATCCAAATGTCTTTAATACTCACTATTTTCCCTGAAAATAAGCTCAGGGGACAAATGAAAAGATTACCAAAGTTCTAACAAATGAATCACTTGCATGGAACCATGCTTCCAGGCTGCTGATGGGATTTGTGAAAAAAGAGAACTATGACAGGACGTGTAAAGTCCAGTCATGAAAATGACAAAGTACATGAAATGTGCCCTTTGGAATGGTACAAAAACAGTAGGGAGATTGTTTCATAAAAACGTCTTTCCATGAGCTGGGCCAAATATCCCTAGATGACATCATTGTCTTATTTACAAAATGTGCACAAGGTTTTTCTTTAATATTTCTTTTAAAGCCTAATGCATGCATTTCTGACATAAAAGTGGGTATATTCAATAAACACACCCGATTATAAAACAATGAAAATTATTATTGCATCACTTCATTCAATTGTGTAAGGAGGCCAGTGTGCTTCAAAATGTACATTCGATTAATGACAAATCAAATAAAATGTTAGTTATTAAGCCAAATGTCTCAATAGGATCCTGCCGACAACGCCAATTATGCTGTGGAAAATGTCATTTTAAAATAGTCAACTCAGAAAACTTTCCAGAAGTTTTATGTAAGTTACACATGACTTGATTAATCTGGGTCATATCACTTTTCCTTCCTTTCTTCCTCTGCCTGACAGGCCACAAATGGTTCCTGATCATTTTTTCCGGGTCATCAATTCTTGTGTGATGGTTACACTCTCTTCCAAGTTTAGTCTGAGGGAGGAAAGCCTTGGAAAACATGTTTTGCGGTATTCCTAGCCGCAAAAGTCATAGCCGCAAATTTCTTTTTACCACCTCCCGAGACCAGAGCGCAAGATCAATCTTGCACTCTGTGCAAGATTTTAAGTAATTTCCATTTCGCATCATTTAAAGTATGGCTAATAGAAGTATGGCAAAGCTTAAGATTGTCTGGGTGTGAGCTTGCACCAGGAGACAACAGAAAAAGTAGATTTAGGAATCCAACTGCAACCATCGTTAGGTGACCACATGCATCTCATGCAGGTTATACTATCCTCACTAACTGAAAACGGAATGGTGAAACCATGTTGTGTTCTTGCAAATGCAGCCTATGAGTCATCTGTGTCTCAAGTGTAGGGTTATAATCAGTGAACGATTGATTGATGACCTTGAGTGCTATAGGAGACACCCCACGGGGAGCAGATTGACTCACTCTGGTTCTCTCTGGCTTGTCGTGCAGGCCAGGGCTGATTTGTAGAGTGCCTCGAGGTCCTTTAACTTCTTGTTATCAAGTGTGGAGTGTCTTCGAGTCAAAGGAGGAAGCAGGAGCGGCCCAGAGAATCTGCGACAGATGCCACTGCTGGGTCTGGACTGGAGATCCAAAGTAGAGGACACAAGAGAGGCTCTTTGTCTCTGAGGCAGCTTAAAAATAGATCAATTCTGTTTATTTGATGTTAATATAAAATAGGTCATCTTTTTATGTGTCATCCATTTTTAAAAGTTTATTTGAATACTCTTAACAGCTGGGATTCATTGGGATAAAACATACCTTGTTTTCCATGTTTTGTAGCACAGATGAGTTTGTCTCAAAACTGTCTCATTATTACCGGTACTTGAAATCTGCAAAAAACATGATAAGCATAAAAAAAAATACTAAAGTAAACCGCGTTGTGAAGAGCGTATATGTATATGTATAATTTGAATTTAAAAACTTTTTATACCAGGCTTTTTCTGCTGGTAAGATGTGCACTGGTGTCAATGGGAGTCGGCTCTATTCTGGCTGCAGCCTCTAGTGGTCAGTCAATGAATTGCACTTTCAGCCACTTCTTGTTATGCATCTGGAGGGAAAGTAGGAGTTTCATACCTACTCCAAACAAGAAATCTGGAATGCATCTGGTTTTGACGAGGATGTAATTTTTAACTATGATTTTTTTACAATTATTTTGGTCTTTATTTTGATAGAATATTATAGAAAACGATTGGAAGTAATGTATATATAGAGAAAGGGGAGCTCAGGATTCATCTCAGGTCACCTGGTGTGCAGAAGCAGGTTTATACGAATCATGTGAGTCTGTAATCATCAATGCCTCGAAGAGCTCAAAACAAGCTGATTTGATCCCACAGCTCAGGTTCAACAACCGAAATCTCCAAGCTTCTCCGAGGCAACATCAAGAGACTTGCATTTAACAAGTGTCATTGATCTGTGAAGAGCACAAACAGCCTGAATATCGACCCCACGGGCTCCTCTTCAACACTCCAGATGATCTGGAGTGAGCTTTTTCTCCTCAGAGCCGTCACTGTTGGTTCAAACGTGACACTAAAGACGGAAAGCGGACACCTTAGAACATTGGCTGGAAAGCTGTTGGTTTCATGTGTTAATTGCTTCATATAAGCTGTGAATTTGCGGTCGCTACAATGACTCAGTCTTTGAAGCTCTCCGACAGACTCTAATATCACAAGCGTGCCGTGAATGCTTCTGAGGCGACTGATTGATAACTAGATTTATCACAGCTGACAAAGATAGACGTTTTATGTTAGTACCAGTCAAAAGGATTTATGCTCTGATAAATACACTCACCGGCCACTTTATTAGGTACACCTGTCTAACTTTTTAAGGCATGGTGAAGACAATCTGCTGTAGTTTAAACCGTACAAAATGAGTTCACTTTACTCGAAAGTTAGCAAAGCGGTTCCAACCTAGTACTAGAAAGGTGTACCTAATAAAGTGGCCAGTGAGTGTAGGAATAACAATGAGTGCTGATAATAAAAGCATGCGGTCCTCAGTTGTGGCACAATCTACACCTAGCTAAATAAATCTCA
Organism: Danionella cerebrum; assembly: GCA_007224835.1. NCBI lineage: Eukaryota > Metazoa > Chordata > Actinopteri > Cypriniformes > Danionidae > Danionella > Danionella cerebrum. Next base: position 13,343 of record SRMA01000150.1, read on the forward strand.
CCTCAGAAATAAATTCAGTGCCAGATCCTCTATTTTTACACCTTCAGAAACCCTGTGCTTTTCAATAAGTGTTAATTAAGCTGTGCCTTTCCTGCGTTCACTGCACAGGCACTTTTACAGTTCACATATGCAAGAGCTGTAGAAGCAGAAACTGAGGGGTGCAATAAAAATACATTTGAGTGATTAAGAAAAAAGAAAGCACACTTCATTATCATGAATTTCATGATTACTTTTACATTAAACATTTTTTCATTATTAGTAAAACAATAGTTTTATTAAAGCTTTTTTTTATTTCAGTTTTTTGTTTAATATTGCAAAAGAATGGGCACCCTTGAAAATGGTTCCTCTATAAATCCTTCGTTGTATCATAATATAGTTTATTGGGGACAAACACAAAGACATTTGTGAAGTGAAATAAAGTTTATGTGATTTATAGAAAAAGATGATCATTGGAGCTGGTCTGTGGGTTGTCCGTGACTGTTCTCGCCATCCTGCGCCTCAGCTTATCCGATTTTTCTTGGTCAGTCACTTCGGGCCATATCTAGAACAGTGCTTCTGGTCTTCCATTTATGCACAATCTTGCTCACAATTGAAACTGAGAGTTTAAATCTCTGAGGGCTTTCTGTATCCATCCCCTAAACCGTGATTCTCAATAATCATTGTTTTCATGAAAAGGGTGCCTAAAATTATACACATGCCTAATTCTTGCACACAAGTCATGTATTTAACAAGTTATTATCCAGACAAGCAATGATTTAAAAGGAAAACCATGGGAATTTACAGGGGTGCCAAAACTTTTGCATTCCAGTGTTTCTCATAGTGAAGAGTATTGTGTATCATTACGCCCTTATGTTTTACTTATGGTTTTAAACCGATTTTTTTAATGAGTGAAAAGTTGGCTGTTTAGTTAAAGTAGATTTTCATCTAAAATGCATTTAAATTTCTATCATAAGTGAAGCTTAGATGAAAATTAAATGGCATTTGGAGGTGTATACGTCAGTGAAATATGCGGGCAATCTGTGCAGTATTACCTATGGCTCTCGATGATTGAACTTTGATTTTGTCGCCATTACACCTGTATTATTATGATAAAGTGCTGTAAAATGATTTTCAAACAACAGACTCTTTGTTAAATTATCATTGGTTATCGACGACAACGACAGGACAAAAGTCCAGAACGGATCTAATGCTGCACTTATTAAGAGCATGAATCAACTTTTGAGTGATGTGCTGATGCAAATGAAAGATGCACAGAAACACACCAGGTGGCGTTTGATAGACGCTCTGTGGCAAAATGCCCCAGAGAGCCAGACGCTGAAGAAAAGCAGATTACCAACAGATCTGCGGTTTCATCACGGCTCTGATCAGAGCAATGGCTTCCTGTGTGGCTGGATGCAGATGAAAGACACGTTTGATAAGTTCTGTCAGATCAGTATAAAGCACTTTCATTGAAGAAATGTTCTCGTTGCGTCTGGGGCATCTACTAGTGTTTGAATGGAAATGCACAAGAGGAACGAGTGAAACATAAGGAATAAAGATGTTAAACTGACACTTCGTGACACATTCATTTACTTGTGTTTCCGATGTTTATAGAAGATGCTAAAAGTGTGTGAGAGAAGAGACTAAAGGGACGGAAAAACAAACAAGGAATCTTTTTCTTCATCAAATTGGTAACTTTCCCATACAACCACCCACTGGAATTAAAGTTTGGATTCGGAAATCGAGAAGCTATGGGGTCGTCTTATCATCAAAATATATTTTAAAAAGCAAAAAGACATTTGTGATTAAATGTTTGTGAGCGAAAGTCAATTTTGAAATTACATTATGTTTTTGAGTATGCACAGATGATCTCTCTTGCACAAATAAACCTGCCACAATTTCATCCAATCAGAGAGGAGGATTCTGTTTTTTAGCCCAGCCAATCGCAATTAAGAAACCCTGATTTCTGATTGGCTGGAATTGGCAAATTGTTTCTATTTTTTTGAGGGATATGAGGGAAGTCACATAACTCAAAGATAAAAATGAATTTACACTTGCTCAACATATTTAATTTTACTGATGCAAAATTAGCCCCATATATTTCCAGTTCCACTGCCATGGAGCTTAAGTTAAATAGATTTAATAAAGATATTTTATCTCTTACAAAATCATATTTTCACAATTTCAAAAGTGTTTGTCATTTACTGTTGAAAACATCATCACATAACTCAAATATAAAAATGAATTTACACTCGCTCAACATATTAAAATTTTTATGATGCAAGAATAATCCCATATATATCCAGTTAAGAGATTAATGGTAGTGTTTTAAGGTATTTTGAGGGCCAAATTTAGTTATACAAGCTGAATACTTTACACTCGTCACTTTAGATTGCAGCAAAGTGTCTGTGCCTTCAGAAGAAAACATACAATTAAGTATTTACAAAAATGTGAAGAGTGTAAATGGATTTAATGGTACTGTAAAAGTGTTCCACAATCCAGGAACTGTAAATGTGAACCTTCGCATGAAAAATGGACTGCCTCTCTGAAATGGGAACACTGTGACTGTTCTATAACACAAGCTGCAGTGGGGAGCCAGTGGAGGGAGATGAAGAAAACTGGTCGAGCTGCTGAGTTCTTTATCATTTGAAGAGCACAAGAAGGAAGCCCCACAAGGAGAGAATCAAGAATCAAGTCTAGGTTTGACCAGAGCCTAAACTAGAGCTTGAGATGAACGCTCTGTTAAGAGGTGCCTAACCATCATGATGTCACGCATGGAGGATGGGTGGGTGGTTGGTTGGCTGGATCAATGGATTGATGGGGGTGGTCTATAGGTGGATGCAGGGGTCTATAGATTGATGGATGGAATTGATCAGTAGGTGAGTCTATGGTGGGTGGATGGGTGGGTGGGTGGAACGGGTCAAAGGATGATCGATGGATGGGTGGGTGTGTCTATAGATTGATGGATGGATAATTAAGTTGGTGGGTGGGTCTTTGGATGGTCTGTACTCAGTAGATATTTCCTTACCATCCAATTTTCATCCAGATCTGGGCACAGGTCCTTTATTTAATATTATTTGCCTGAATTCTGAACTTCTTGCACCACTGCCATGGAGCTTAAATGAAACAGATTGAATAAAAAACTTACGAGCTACAGTGAAATACCACCTCAGGCGCACACTGAACAATGAATAATAACAAGCTGACACCAAAATTTAAATATTCAGACTCCAGACCAATTTTAGGAGGTTTAGTAATGTATGTTGTGATTATAGAAGGTGCCAATCTGAAGTAAACCATTTACAGTAATTCCCCTCAGGAAGTCAATACTGTCACACGTTGCTCAATAAAAGCTCATTGTTGGCTCAGCGTTTATTAAAACGATGATTGGCTCAAGAAACAACTCTGAAAGGAAAAGGCCCAGAAAACCGTTTCAACTTCACATGTCTCACTTTTACATTGGATGTTCAATTCCCTTTTTTTGTAGTAACATAAACGTCACTTATAAATCAGTTTAGCACCTTTAAGAGTTTTTAAACAAGAGCAAAATACTAACTAAATAGTGAATATTTTGGAAAAACACAAACGGTTGTCTACCTCCAAATACCAAATTTCTTTACACAAACTTTATCAAATCAATAAAACTGAAATTTCTCACCAAAACCCGAAGGCAGGTATAATAATATGAAACCAACAAGTCAGAAAAAAATCGTCTTTAAAGAGGAAAAGCAAGAAAACAGGCCTTACTTGTTAACGGCAGGGCTTTAGGAGGGGAGTGGTGTGCAGGTGAAGGAGTGTTTGTGATTTCTGCACTTGTCTTCACACACCTCAGCTTGTGTTTGAGGTGAAAGGTTTTAGACTTCAAACTATGAACCACGCTCTGGTTTCAGTGACGCTCGTTCAGTCACATGGCGAGAACGTCTTGGTGTAAACAGTGAGAGTATAACGTCCTGAACAGAAGGGTTAGTTCAGCCTAATGACGTGCCATCCGCTGTGAGTTTTGGAGGATATTGCAGGGAAATATTACAGTACTAATTGTTTCTAAAACCAGTCTTGATGTTTTTCAGCTTACATTAAGGTTTTTCATAATGTTTCAGACACTACACATCAATTAATGATTAATACTGCATTTAGAAAATAGCTGCAGCACCATCGCAAGTGCTATATTTGGTTCAAAAACAATGAGTGTTTTCTATAAACACATTGAGGAGGTGAAAGTGTTGGTTCTAATGACGATTTATGTGTTAAAATAATGTGTTTCGGTGATAAAATAGATAGGAAGCCACTTTTACCATATGGTTTTTTTAACAAACGTTTCAAGACAAAATTATTAAGGAAAAACTTTAATTTTCAACTTTTTTGTATACATATTTCATTTCCTCATTCAGGGTTCAGGGGCTTCTGCAATCAGGAACTACTCCAGTCAGGGGATGCTCCATCCAGGCGACCCTCCAGTCAAAAGTAACTTCAGTCTGGCGATGCTTAAGTCAGGGTATGCTCCAGTCAGGGGATTCTCCAGTCAATGAATGCTCCATTCAAGGAATGCTCAAGTCAGGGTATGCTCCAGTCAGGGGATTCTCCAGTCAGGGGATGCTTCAGTCAGGGGATACCCAATCTAGAGTTACTTCAGTCAGAGGATGCTTTGGCCAGGGAAAGCTCCAGCCAGAGGATTCTCCAGTTAGAGGAAGAGGATATGTAAGAGGATTACCAATCTAGAGTTACTTCAGTAAGTGGATGCTCCAGTCAGGAAACACTTTAGAAAAGTCAGTGGATGCTCCAGAAAGGGGATGGCCAGTCAGAAGTTACTTCAGTTGAGGGATGCTCCAGCTGGGTAATACTCCAGTAAAGAATTGCATCAGTCAAAGGTTTCTTCAGTCAGGCGATGCCTAGTTAGGAGTTTGCTCTTTCTGGGGATGCTCCATTCAAGAGACACTACAGTGTTGGGATGCTCCAGCAGAATGACAATGACAAAAACAGACAATGGTTTCTAGTGACAGGGGATGCTCAGTCAAATAAATTGTTTATTTGAGAGAGGCTCCAGTCAGGGTAGGCTCTATCCAGGAGCCACTTCAGTCAGAGGATGCTCCAGTCAGGATCATCTTGCCATCGGGTAGATGGAAATTAAAATTAAATACTTGCACACAATCAACAGCAAACATACATGACAAGATTTTTGGTTTGCGCCATTTACCAACAACAGTTACATTTCTGAAATTACCCCGATATTGCACGTAACATATAGAAGATTATAAGTTTAAGTTTGGGAAAAAGCTTTTCATTTTGGAGGGTAGCGAGCAAATGGAGCATCTTCACTTATGCCGCTCTGGAAAAAGAAAGTGGTTCTCAGTAAGAAATAGTGCATTATATTGAAATATCCATCCAAAATATAGTAAAATTTTAATTATACATTTAACAAAGTTTTAAAAACATACCTAAAACAGAACTTCTGTGCTTTTGTTAAATATAACGAGTGTAGCTCTGTCTCACCATTGAAACATCATCCAGCCGGTCAAACTGAGTCCTCCTGGAGCGAACAGTCTTCACGATCATGATCACAGCAACTGCAGCAAGCACTATACAGAAGAGACAAAGGACTGCAACCAGACCTGGATTTCCTGCCACATCTTCTTCATCTTTGTCTTCAAGAACTACACAAGACAAAAGCACACAAAATAAAAACTCGGCTCATTTCCTCATCTCTTCAAAATGGCCTAAGACAAGGCTGTCATGGAAGTTAAAACAACTCCCCCCGGAGAACAAGATAACGAGAAGCTCTGCTTTGCTCCTCAAGGACACAACGCCTCCATATGCTTCCCAAACCCCCAGATCACAGAAGCCTGTGGTCAATGAGAGCTTGATGGTGCAACGAATAATAAAAATGTAGCATTCACTTTGATGAACTAGAATAACGTTACAGGAGTCACCTGTCTAAAACCAGCCCAATCAGATCCAAGTGGGATCGGTGGAAACACAGGGGAACTGTGATGAGTAGAGCTAAGACATACAAAGCTGAGTCGTGCTATTCAGATTCCTAAAAAAGTGCTGCCTAAATGTTGATTTGCTGCAGACATATATATATATATATGCCAAAACAAGGTTCGGTTCAATCTCGGTCCTCATTAAAGATGCAATACTGATCAAAATGGCTCCTCCTCGACTAATTGTCAGCCATCTGTGAAAGGTCCAAAGTATATAATCAAGCTGAGACAAAATGTCTTTCCTTGAGATCAAACATTGTGTACCTGATCTATCGGCTAAGTTTCGTAGTTCCTCTGGAGATGATGTTTCTGTGAGATCAAGAGAAGACTCTGAGGATTCAGAGGCAGTTGGTTCCTCATTCAGCCAGGGAGGTTGCACCGTGGTAGCTTCATTAATGGCATCCTCATCCAGATTTCTCTCTTGAATAACGGCTAATTGTGTGGTGGTCTCTGATTCAGAAGAATCTCCAGGGTCTGTCACGTCCACAGGAAACTGGAGTGGTGACTCTGTAGTCGTCATGAAGATGTTCGCTGTAGTTGTCGAGGCATCTGTAAAGGGATCAATCAGTAAACCACGCCCCGGTCAAATTATTTAACACTTATTCATGGTAATATTCCTTTAATGCAAATTATTATCTGCTTATCAATTCTGGTTAGGACCACAGGGGTCTGCTGGAAGTGGACATTGGGTGAAAGGCAGGTTAACATTTTTCCTGAAATTTGAAAAACATTCATCGTCTCCTTGTTGAGACTCACTGCCCTCTAGTGGTCAGATGTTTGGTTTTCTCTTTGCACCTCAACTAATTACTTTTCACATTTCATTGTGTTTGAGGTGATCCAGTGTCTTGTGAATTCCAGCAGCAGACTCGTGGTTTTTATACTGTTTATTTTCATTTACTTCCTTAATAACCTGTTATTAGCTAAAGAAACAATTCACATTAAACTAAAACAAGAAAAATGGGAGATTACAACACTTCTGGATAAAAAAATTAAAACGTTTCAAATAAAACAGATTTAAAAACGTACAAATTCATTTATTTTGGTATTTTTATGTGTTTTAACCATGAATGAAACTAGGTCATGATTCTTAATTCATTTCCTGCTGCAAATGTAAAAATTTAATTTAGCAAATAAATCTACGAAAAATACTAAACATAAAATTAACAATAAACAACATTTTGTTTTGATAATTTAATCAATTAAATAAGTTCTATTCTTGTGAAATCACACACATTTTAATTTACAACAATTTCAGAAAATATTTAATTTTTTCAAGTCATTTTATATCAATTAAAAGCCATGTCCTACCTTGTGATGCAACTCCAGAGTACAGCATGAAGATTATAAGAGAAAATATCATTTTTGTGATGTTTTGTGATAACGGTGCGGAGCTGAAGTTGAGCTGAGCTTCCAGAACAGACTCACAGCAGAGCATCAGATCCTCCTGCATCACATCCTGAGCAGCAGGATGTGGACGTGTGCCAGAAGGGGAGGCCGGAGTGAAGATCACCTGCTCGATTGTTTCAGTTCAGTGTTTGTTTGGCATGACGCATGAAGACTATGTACATCGGATCATATTCCTTCAATGGGGTTCGGTATTTGCACAAGGTGCAGTATGCAATTAAAGCAGTGTATGTGTGTATTCTTATGATTTCAAAAATAGATTTATCCTAAATTATGTTACAATCACGTACTTACCATCTGTTCTTCTAGGCAGTTAAAACGGTTTAAAAACAGTGATGGTTTAGAAACAGAGACGGTTTAGAAACAGAGATGTTGAAAGCAATTCAAAAGTAACCTGCAGTCAAGTTCACAAAAGAATTCTAATAAATCTAAAAAAATAGCCCAAACGACTTTTTAGATGCAAAACCAAAATGAGCTTTTTAAAAAGGAAACTCTAATATTTTTGAAGACGCCGCAGAATTTTTGCTGAAGTCGTTGTCCATTAAAAAACCCAGGCCCTGTATGATCTAAAAGTTAGTCTGCGTGGGTTTCTTCTCGGTTTTCCGCTTCCATCCATCAACGGTCCAAAAACATGTTTTCACTGGATTCTCTTCAGGGGAATTACTGGCATCTTAATGTAAGACCCTGTGACAGCACCAAGGCCTGAGGAGGAGAAAATAAATGGGTTTCATTCTGGTGACCACAAGATGGAGTAGTTTCCTCTCAAACAATGTATGTTTTCATTATAGAAAGAACTTTCTCCTCTGAACCTCAAACAGCATCAGTGTCCATTTGCACCTTCCATTCCCAGTTAATCGCAGTAGGACTGTGATAGTATATTATGGCAAAATATCCTGCAAAAATCTCACAATTTCTATCATGTTGTTATCATGTAAACAGAGTGTGTTTGTTTCTTAGAGAAATTGTGCTTCTGTTTATTTCTAAAACTTCTTTGAGTTGTTTTTGTGTTTTATATTTTTTGTATTTTTGAAAAAGCACATTTTAATTGAGGAGCAAGAGGAATATTTTGCCTGCAATTTGGTAGAATGTCTAGGCAATGTGTGAAATCTTGACAATTTCACAATTTGCTGGATCTTTTTGAAGCGTTCTAAAAATGCCTAAGCATTCTATAGAATGCAGTATTTCTGAAGTTTCCATCTTGTGATCCAGCGTTCTGTAGAATGCCTAAGCAATGTATAAAATCTCAACCGTTTCACACTTTGCCGGATCGATTTTAAGTTTTTTATACAACACCAAATCATTCCTCGTTGCTAGATTTCACACTTGGCAGGGGATTTCACACTTGCCAGCAAGGGATTTAACATTCTATAGAATGCCTATAGAATTTTTCGGCTTGTAAACCAGCATTCTGTAGAATGCCTAGGCAAAGTGTGAAATCTCAATTGATTTTGTTTATTCTATACAACATGCCTCTAGAGGTGAGGTATTACAAGCTCTACCATTAGTTCCAGACAGTAAGAGGCGTTCTAGCACTTGTGCCAATGATCTGTTGACGTGAGATTTGAGCATGAGTCCTGACAGGCTCTTTCAGAAAGCTCTTGTTTATGTACGTGTTTTATCCAGTGTGCACAGGCTAGACATGTAAGCGTGACACAGCAGATCTGTGAGCTGCTAAATGGATTAATCTGCTTCACGGCCAGTTGAAATGCAGCAGGCTGCATTCTGCCGGTCAGTTCTGTACTCACTGGTCCAAGTCTGCAGCTTTTCATTTATATAACCACGACAAAATCTCCTGAACTAATTATGGTTACGTGTTTTTGAATACATATATTTCAAAAAGTTTTTTTTTCAAAATTTCAACAATAATTGAGTAAAGTAGACCTGTACTGAGCTTAGAACACAGAATCTTTTAATAACGTTATCAAGTTTTTGTCACGATATCAAGGGTGGTTAGAAAATACTGCCTTTAGTACGCAGGAAAGGTTTCAAAAGGAAATCCAAACTGAAAAGTCTTCAAGTCAAACAGGTACAGAAAATAATCCACAGATCAGTTGATCACTCCAGTTAGAAGGCAAGGCAAGGCAAGGCAATTCCAGTCTAAGGAACACAAGAGAGTCATTAATCCAGGAAATCCTAGTGGAAAAAAGAGTGAAAGTGACTGTCCGACCAAACAAAGATAGGACTGTGACACATTTACTTTGCTCTTTTATATCCTTATTTTTCTGAATATAACCAAATCTGCAGCGTTACACCACGGATTGTCACAGCCAGTTCCCTGCGAAGCTCAGATACACAAAGTTCTTAGCAGCCCACCACAATATTTAACAGGTCAATACTGATTATAAGTCAATATCTGGAACAGAAGAAGCTTGTGTGCATTTGGGTTAAAGACATCTTGCTCAGATCCAAAGGCCAAAACAAAACTGTGGAGAGGGAAGAAAAGCATTAATGTGTTCTACTTTGAAGATGACTGGAAATGTTTTTCAAAAATCTGCAGAAACTAACAGCCTTCTTTTATAGCAATGAGACTAGAATTTAAAAGTTCAGATCTTAAAGCAGAGAATCTGCCAATGTGCGAAACAATAAAAAATGCACTGCTCGTGTTTTAATTTTTATGTTAAAATTTTTCATTTTGAAAATTTGGTTTTATGGCACAAATCTCCTTTGAGTATGGAAGCCCATTCCAACCAAAAAATAATAATAATGGCTTCTTATTTTAAGATAAAAAAAGTATGTTTTGAGTTAATTTTGAGATACAAATGTAGCATAGCATATTTGGACTTTATCTTAGAATTTTTACATTTTATCTAAAAATTTCAACTTAGTATCTGAAAACATTGACTTGTTAAAAAGTTGTGCTTTTATATAAGCTAAAAATTTCGACTTTTTAAAATCTCAAACTTTCGACTTTTGTATCTCAAAATTTTGACTTCTGTATCTGAAAATTTCAACTTTTTTTTATCTAAAAATTCAGACGTTTACATCTCACATTTTTTATATATGTATCTCAAAATTAAAATTTTTTCTTGTGATGTTGTCCCTCTTGGCCTTGTGTTGAGGGCGTGGTCATATCACAAATATATGCTGATGTGAAAAAATGATATATTATAGTGCGCATACATTTGTGAATGTGTCAGAAAAAGTGGAACAAACATCCCATAAAAAACAGGGTATGGTTAGTATTTTCAACAAAACGCAACTCACATGCTAGCTGCTAATCTTTAGAGGTCATTTACTGTGGCATACACGGGTGGGATCAATACAACAATGAAAAGTATATGATTTATCCACATATGATTGTAGATCTAAGGAAAAGAATCACGTATGAAGGCTATTGACAGTCATTTATGTACGTTTATAGGTTGGAAAATAAATAAAAAATACGTTGTAATGCCTTTTTAAATTCCCCAAACCTTTTTGAGCTCCACAAAAATAAATATAGGGTTAAAAAAACATGCACAAAACACTGTAAATATGACTTATGTTTTGCATTATGGCCCCTTTAAAGCCACTCCAATAATATTATTAACATCCTGTATCTCAGGTGCCTGATCCAAACACTTGACTTGTTCTTGCTTCCATGTGTATGTGGCCTGCTTGTCGCAGATGTCTGGCTGAGACGTGACTCTTTCTAATCCCTGGCCTATTTCTCAAGGGCCTGGATGCTTGTGGTCACATGACTCCCAAGACTCTGTCTGAGGGCTTTGTTCTTTACCCGCAGGCAGATGCACAATTAGACTATAAACACTCTCTGGAACACATTTACAATTTCAATTAGTTTTTCTGACACCACTCTGTTTTTCTGCGCTTGCAGAGGTCAAGCCTGTACTGGAAAAATTCAGGGGCACTGACCGCTGCAAGGTCACCATGATTTTTTTTCTTAGTCTCTCGAGATGTGTGTAGACGTCACAGGATGCGTAGATAAAAACTGCCATTCTTTCTTATTTAACTGAAAGCTAAAGTTTCTTTAACCACACCAAATTTCACTTTGTTGCAGTTTCTTACAAAATGTTTACAGGTCTTGCTTTTTGTGTCTAAGGCATGTTTTTATCTTTTGGATTACACTCAAACTTTTAATTAATTAATGTGCTGCTTTGAATGCCATTTCATGGACAAAAATATTCAAAAATACAGCCATAGACAGTACAACGTGAAAGGATATACCTTTTGAAATGAAATAAAATCCAACTGCAACATATCATCCGTGTTCTGTACAAAACACTTTGACAAAAAGGATTTTAAATTGAGCTGAGCTCAAAGTCGAGAGTGAAAAATGATTAGAGAGAGATAACCAACGTTTTCCGGGCTGTGGCTATTTGGAGCTAAAGTCCCGCCCTCCTCTGCTTCTGATTGGCTGGTTCACTTGTCTCATCCGATCATGAATTGAGAACACTTTCCATCGAGGGCTGATTCGTTCAGGGTCCTTAGTGTCCGGCTGAACCAGTGTTTGCTAAACTGCCACAATTTGTTGATTCTGCTGATAATAGATAGTGTTATCGTTATCGTTAATTTCTGTGCGAGAGAAATTCAACGTATATGCGTGTGAAAACAGTAAAATGTGCCTGTCATATTCGTCAATGCGTGAGACTTGAGAACAAAGATTCATATATGCTTTAGGATTGGACGATGGGATCTATGGCAACTCCAGTAGGTGGAGTAGACACCTACTAAACCATATGAATGGGGTTGAATACAACTGGTAACGCACAAAAAATGACTTAGTACCCAGAGAGGTCTGTTCGACACGTGGCTGGATGAACAAAACCCTCTTATGAATTAGGTGGTCATGAGGGACACCACCCAGTGCACCAGCTCTTCACACTCTTCTGACCCTGATCCAGGAACATCTCTGTGACTGCATAAACATGAGCAAACACACACAAACACTCCCAGAGTTGTTATTGATCAGATGCTGCTCTCTCATTCCTGCAGTACACTGTGTGCAGAGCAGCCGTGCTCACATCCCTGGAATATTTTCCATAACACATGCCTTCCTGTCTGAAGGGCAAGGCAGCTGATGAGAAACAAATCCTCTGAATGAGGGGTCGCTCCGCTGCTGTGATTGGCTGAAACACAGGCATTTGTTTATTTACTATTTGTCTGGTGGTGAAATTCTAGAAGGTATAGGAAGTGGTCATCGTATCTATATACACTGCAGTCTGATCATTTGAACATCTCTTTTAAGATTGCAAATGTGATAAGCAACTTTGGATTGTCCGTTTATGTATTTAAAACATAGTGTGTATGTCAAAAAGCATCCCTGAAGGGTCAACATCCTTCACATTTAGCTGCAACCAAGTGTAGTCCACCAAGCCAATAATGCCTGCAAGGGGTAAGTTAAAATTGGTGTCCACCATCATCCTAATGAGAAACTCCATCCTTTTTTACCACTCCACGCCAATGCTACAGTTGAATTCTCACTGAAAAGATAACATTGCGTTTTATTGACTTTAATTACTGCTGTTTGTACAGCTCAGTCACTGCAAGGATCTCCAGAGTAAATTTCTTTTTTGCAAAAGACAATTTTTGTTTATTTATAAAAGAAATCTATAGTGCAGCTGGGAAAGTATTCCTAAAATTGTTTCCCAAAAAGTGCTCTTTATATGATTATGAAACTATGTTTGGTTTTGGTACTTTTTTTTACTAGATGTAGGAGCACATAGTTTGTCCTCTTGTTGATTAAACACAAAAACGGCTGTTTTGAAGCATATTGGAAATTAGTAAATGTTTTCTAGTGTGTTCTACAAGTGAAACAAGTCGATTGTGTTATGGTGATAATCACTCGAAAACCTGCTCTGTGTAAATCTTGCATAACGCCTCAGCGGCAGATGGCGCTGTAAGACCAGCTCTGAGGCACTCATCAGTTTCCTGGCGGTTGTTTAGTCTGCTGCGCAGCCAGACGTAGACGGTCGGACTTGGAACGTCTGGACTGAGGTAAATTCCTCATCTCTTGCATCAGGTCTCCAACAGCAGACTTTGTCTCATCAAATCAAAGAAGTCTGATATTTCAGGGTCTGCTGGAAACCGGCGGCTCGGACAGACGACGGCTGATTACTGTCTGAATCCTCCGCATTCTGATTTACTGTATGCGTCTAGCCTCAAATATCACCTTAATTTACAAATCTGATCAAACATACTCTACTGGTGGATCAGAGTGCTTTATAAATGTATTAAATAAAAATATGCTCCATGATTTATTACTGTGCATTCATTTTTGCTGTTGATTTAATCAAAACTGGAGTATAAATGTATTATAATACCTAAACAATGTATTCAAATACTGTAAACACGCACTTTTCCAAGACATTTGCGACACATTTTAGGCCATTTGTGAAATGTTCATATTAGAAATGTACTTTAGTAGCACAATGACTAAACATAAATGCAGATTGAGCTACAGGCATGAACTGAAATGGCAAAATAAGAATTTCTAAATTTTTACAAGTTGTAAAAAAGGCTTTTATTACATTTAAGGAGCTCGTATGGGACAGAATCACCTTTCAGGGGTCAAAATGTGTGTATGAATGACGTGTGATGTATTAGCTTTGCAAAGCATTGCTTAAACTGTGATAATGCTTCACCGCCAAGCCTTCGCCGGAGACGTGTAAAAGCCAAGAATCCCTCCACCGTAGCTTGACGTGCACCTCACAAAAAACTTGTAATGAGATCTTCTTGTAGTTTGGTTCCCCCGTCCACCGTTATTCATCGACAGATGCAGAAATTCCCATAAACTTTATGGAAAACCTTCTCAGAAGAGTGGAAGCTCTTATAGGTTGTCAATTGCAGACAATTCTGGCAATATCTTGTAAATTACTCCATCAAAATATGATATGAATGGAAATAAATAGACTGGAAATTTCACCAAAGTTTAACTTTAAGTCTTTAAATGTAAATCATGCGCTAAGTGGATAAAAGAGAAATATTTTCTACAAAAGAAAATCTTGCTTTTAATATTTTAAAGGTTTTGTTTTTTTTAGACTAGGGAGTTTTTTTTATCGAGTTTTACAACAACTCCAACATTGTTGACTTGTTGAGTTTTGTAATATCTTAATGTAATCAAAATTGAATTCTACAAATGCCTTCCAGTTCCCTGGTAGAGGAGGGAGTCTGTGTTTTGCTCCATCATTGTTTCTTCTGATACTTGATCTGTATGACTCAGCATTCCTGGTTTCGCTAGTCTCTGCATGACTCTTCCTTCTAGGTCAAATTGAGAAACAAGTGGAAAACAACATGGAGATTAGCATGAGCAACACTAGCATGTCCCTGCCACCCCCTTGCCCCTTCCTCGAAAGTCAAACTGTTTGCTCATCTATTGATGCAGGACTTGTTTTGGTGCAAGCAGCTGAGCTGGGACGTAGTTCTTGTTTTCAGCATTTAGAGAGAACCCCTCCTGCACCCCCACCCAATCACACGTGGGAGGCCAGTTTGACTTAGAGGATTGCAGAATATCTGTCAGATGTGATGTTTACTCTGAATCTGTCACCTGCGCACAGCAGTGTTGTACTAGAGTGCACAGAACATGGAAAACACTCTCATCTGATCCTGTTTGTGTTTTTTACACCCCTCTGAGCATGACTCCAACATGTTGACGTTACAGAACCAATGTGATTTTCCATTCCATTCTTTCAAAGCCTCAATATGTTTATTTAGTACATTCAATATCTGGAATTTGTTTGAAAAAAAAAACTGATCCAAAACATTATATCCTCAGTAGTAAAAAACGTGGAGTTTTCCTCCATCTCGACATCTTCCAATCTTGCTTTCCTGTGGCTCAGTTGGTAGAGCATTGCGCTAACAACGCAAAGGTTGTGGGTTCAAATCCCAGGGAAAGCAAGAACTGACAGAAAAAAATATGTTCATTCAAATGTAAGTCGCTTTGGATAAAAGCGTCTGCCAAATGCATAAATGTAAATGTAAACCTAAGAAACATCTCAATGGTGCATGTTCTCCTTAGCTGTGGACTAACGGATTAGGAGATGGACTGGTGATCAGCAGGTCACTGGAAATCAGTAGAACTGAAGAAGATCCAGTCGGTAGTTGACAGTCGGTAGAGTGATCCAACCATTTGACAACTACAACTGAGGTGTCCTTGAGTACCACTCCTCCCAGGTGCATTGGGTTATTAGCCACGAAGAAATGTCAACGTTTCACACGGAGCCCATTGCTTTGTTTTGCTTGGAGGCATCATAGAGAATGCAACCAAAATGCACAAAAACCAAAAGAAGAAGAACACGGAATAATCTAAACGGTCAAAGGAGTGGTATTTTTCACGCTGTATTTGTGGTGGCTTGATGCTGAAACTTTATGAAGCATACGGTGACTATTCTTTTTGGCCAATCACCAATCAGCAGGAACTTGTGTCATATGGTTGTTTCCAATCAGGATCGCTTTGGTCTGACTTAGCCTGCTTTTAGAACCTCATGGAAATGGGTATGAAAGCCATGTGCAGAATGTGGTGGAGAAGCCCTGAAAATTGATTCATGCATGCCGGTGGGAAAATCGTCATATGTGTTGCCTACCCATGATGCAAATATAAAAACTATATGGTGAATGCAAAAATTCAGAATTAAATGTGTATTAATTACAAGTGCGCCTGAAAAAAATCCCATGCTACAGTCGCACCTCATACATTTAGCAGGATTTCTTGTGATCTTTCTCATCTGAGGGAGTAGTGATCTGTCCTAACACTTTCATTTTCACGTCTGCATCACAGTCTCGTACCCATGTGCTCCCCCTCCCACGCAGCACCCACCCATGTGTGGTCTAACCTTTAGTGAGGTCTCTGCTTGTAAGGGAGATTACTCGTTTGACCTTTCCCCACTGAAAGCCTGTGAATAATCATCTTGATAAATGAATCTGAAGCTTCCAAAATAAACGAATATGGCACCCAACCCAGAGCTACGACAACTGCTAATAATGTCCAAGCGCACCAGTTCTCTTTAGTTCCTCTTAAAAGACTGGCTTTCCTGCAGTTGAGAGTTCGCTCTGTCCTACAGGGCGGCGTACTACATGAAAAACAAAGACTCAGGAAGGTACAAGCACATTGCTGACATTCCTCTTGATGATATTTTTCAGTTACAGGACACTCTGCTCTGGCTCTCAAACCCTTCCCAATCATTTTCTGAACGCTCTGCTCTTTCCCTGCAGCAAACGCACCAGACCTATGCTAGCCGTAGAAACGGTGATTAATAATTTGGGAATTCACAATCCTCCCTGAATAAAAATGCACGGCATGTGGAGAACTGCAGGAGAAGATTCTTAAGAACTATTTATGGAATGAGTGAGCAACACTGGGGACGATTTGTTTGATGAGATTTAACACTACTTACTGGAAGTATTTGAGTTAGAGTTCAGTTCAGGAAGGCATGCCCTAAGTTGTTCTCAAATTCTTTTTTTCAGTAGATGTACCTGACTAGCTTACGTGGTTTGATCAGACGTGTCCGACATGAAGGTTAAGGTGAAGAGCTTTAGCCCTCAAGGAACAACTTTTCTCCTGGTATAATGGACAGTACATCGGACTTTTATGCTCACGGTTGCACAGGGAAAGGTGGGTTTGAATTGCAACCCACAGTCATTTCCCCCTCTCTACCAACTTCTCCTCCTGCCACAATACTGACCTATCTGTTCTAAAATAAAAGGCCCAAACAATGTACAACCTAAATTGAGTTTCAGTATTTACCTCGATCAAGAAAGTCTGACCACAATGCCCTGTTCAACAAATGCAAGAACTGCATTGAGAGCTTTTCGATGAGGTGGGTGTCATCATCTGGATTTATAGGTGTTCAATCGTAATCTCAAAGCTTGCATCTGGAAATCTTTGCGATGCTTGACTCACGTTGAGGTAGAGGACATTAGCCTTGTCACTGTGGTGAACTTCGTTTGCAGGTTAAACTGAAGAAGAGAACGTCGGAATGAAAGCTGGAAACTAATGAACTGTTGGAATTCGCCTGATTGGGATCAGTTAAATATTCCGTTCTGGACAGTTTCAAGGAGAGACCACTGGGAATGGAACAATGTGATGAAGCTGCAGGAATGGGAACAACACAGAGACATGCTGTCTGTACATTCACACATAGGGAGGGATTGCTTCACTTCTGCCCTTGCATGTCTGTGTGCATCAATGCATGCCGTTAAAGGGCTGGACGTGTATCTGGCTGTTTGCTCAATGCTTCCTGTTTCTCATGACGAGACCGCTTCCTTTGAATGATCACACAAGCAGAAAGCAGGAAATGAAATAATACCTTAATCTTGTGAGTTTTGCTGGGTTTAGTTTTTGGTTCTGTTGTAGTTTAAACCATGCTGTAAATGGGCAAATGGATGACTCCGCTGGTCACGTATTACACTGTGAATAGAATGATGCTAGCAAAAGCTTCCGAGCACCGGCAAGGAAATCAATTCTGAACCAAAGAGTTTCCCGTGCCTCAATCCTCTCCCACTCTGGAGGTCGATGGCTCTGGTTTTGATGGTCACAGGATCATAAACTCTGACCGTCTCTCAGCTGTGGCTGTTCTCAGGCTGCTGGTGTCAGAACAAACATTCCCACAGTTCTCTCTCGCTGAGCCTCTGACACCTCTGCAGATTTTCCCTTAGCCTTCGTTCATCATCATTTGACTTCTGCACTGCTACAGGAGTTTCTGTGCAGAAAGCCGACCCAAGAGCAAAGAATAAACAATGAAGCAAAACGGACATTGAGTGACCAGATTTCTATGCAGCGTTTTTCTCAGAGGATCATTTATTTTTGGCATGCTCTCATTGTTCTCCTTAAAACACATGTTCTTCCAAAACAATCAGAGGTATTTTTTCTACAAAAATGAAGATTCCGCAAACTTTTCCAAGTATTCACTGTACCTTCATTAATCACATGACCCTGCCCTCCAGAGTCTCTCCCATGAGCTGTGGAGTAGGTGTCAAGAACTAGGGATCTGGACCCCCAGGAGGGACAGACAGACAGACTGAGAGATCTCACACTCCTTAAGGTCCACCTTCAGATCAGACCAATACACTTCATCTGATCCCTGGCTGCCAGAGAGAGTGAAAACTCTCGCACTAGCTGAAGTGTGAAGTCTGTAATGACTCGAATCCTCCTTCATATATCTCAGAAAGCTGGGAAGCCCTGTGGCGAGAGAAAAGAAACTAAACACGGCAGACTACTTTAAAAGTGGGATTCGGGGAGTGTTCATTGTTCTTAGAGATGCTGCTCTTTATTTGTTGTCGACAGGATACTCTCAACAATAGAAGTAATGGAATTCAGCCAATGTGTATTGAACTTCTAGCTTTTCGACCAATCACATCCTAATACCTCCAAGTATTTGAAGCTGCTCACCTTCTCTACTTCAGGATCGGAGTGGTTCGAACCATGTCCACTATCATCTCCTGTGTCGTGTCTTTGTTGAGCTTGTCCTCACACCATGCCACAAGGCTTGAAATTAGAACCTCATTGAAATGGAGAAAAAGTACGACTAAAGGATACAAAACATGGTCAAAAGCACGCCAAGTCAAGCTGTACTATTGTACTGAACGCAGCATTCGTCAGACTCTTCAAACCAAGTATAACCAACAAAAATAACAAAGTATCTGAAAAAAAAAGTATTGGTTTGATTATTGTAATAACCCACATTTTTAGAGGTATTTTTCTGACTAACGGAATCTCTCCCAGAGCAATAATTCATTTTAAAGACCTATTTATGTGCAAAAGTGTCAGTTGGCACCAGCTCTGTTGAAATATTCACCATCTGACCTTCAGAGATAGTGTCTTAAAACGAGAAGTGAGAGAAACGGCTCCTATTCACAGGAGTTAGAGGTGAGATCTTTCACAGCCAAGCTCGTCGTTTTAATTGAGATTCATACTGGAATCACAATGACCAACATAGACTTCCTAGTTCTCAAATTAAATCTCATTTAGTGGAAACTGCTTAAAACACCTTAAAAGTAGCTGTCTCCTTATGTAAATCTTCCTACTCTGCATCCAATGGGAAATTACATGCTGCTTAGTAGAACTTGAATTGTTTGTTAAAAGATCTGTATTTCCCACAAAGGAAAAACCGACATGTTAAATATTTGAAGAGCTTTTATGAACCTGCACGATTTATTTTTAACACTTTTTATTTTGTCAAAGGCTCATTCTCCATTGGTACGTAATCTTTTTCATTCATTCATTTTCATTCCCGCTTCTTCCCTTTCGGGGTCACGGGGGTCTGCCGGTGCCTATCTCCAGCACACATTGGGCGAGGGGCAGGGGTACACCCTGGACAGGTCGCCAGTCCATCGCAGGGCAGGTACGTAATCTAGTATAAATTGTTTGCAGCCAATGTTCAAAAATATATAAATGTTTCAATTTCTGCTGATGTGACTGGAAATAGACATTAAAAACATACACAAAACATATTTTGTTAAAAACATGATTGTCTCCACACACACATGCATTCACACATACACACTAAAGTGTCATTAGTTGGTGATGGTATAAAATAAATGAACAAATTTGAATTTTAAATGCTTTGGTTGGTAATCATGTATAAATATTGACCATAGTACATATGTCTGCTAGTGATAAGTAAACTTTAATAACACAGTCAGAGAACACAACCATCAGAAATGGGCAAATGTTGGCTTTCGGTGCTTCATCTTCTTAGGCCCTGCAAATGAATCGTCAAAAACGATTACCGGTAAGTGTTGAGTGAACATTAAGAAAGGTGAGATGAGAAGTGTGATTGAGATAGAGAATGTTGCTGTGTTTTCTCTTCACACTTCAGCAGATGAGGGCCCCGTGACCAGCAGGAGGTCCAGACCTGCTCAAAATAGGTCCTGTCTACACACACCCTTTTTTGTAAACAAGGAATTTTTGCTGCGCGGTTACTCAGTTCACACTTAAACACAGTATTGTTTTCACGTAACAACACATTTTTAAAATGCTGGGCACAACGTTATCACATGGACGGCAAAATGTCCGAGGTGGATTAAGTATTGTCATAACACACTGTGTTTGGCCATGTTCATGTAGACATCAGGGCCTCAGGCCATGTCCACACTTACACAGTAATTTTGAAAAAGTGCACCGCTCTCATGTAACCATGCATTTTTGAAAATGCCGGCCAAGGTGAATTGTGTTTGAAAACCCCAAACCGGGTTCTGTGTGGACAGAGAAACCAGAGTTTTTGGTGCACAGGGGGCAAGTTTGTCGTTGTAGTCATGTTCTGTCACTCATTGTTTACAAACACTGAGTAAAGGTGGCCGAAGCAAAGTTGCTGTTTATGGCCTTCCTGGTTCCCCACTTCTGCAAAGAATCTCTTCTGGGTATCTCTTGCGTGTCCTTTTCAAACACTATTAATCTCAGTTCACCAGAAATATGTTTATTGAGTTCCTTTCTAAAGAAGTAAGGTAGCCATGCTTTTGGACACAACTGCAGCTTCAGCCCATAGCAAGAAAGATCGTGAGTGTCATGAGCAGAGGGTCAGTGGGCAGTGGTGTGTGAGCGTGTGCAGGGGAGTCTGTGGGCAATGTCGTATGTGTACAGTAGCGTGGTGAAAACCATCCACTGATCTGCTTGTACAGTCATCGCTATGGATGCGGTTTCCACGGTGACTCAGATGAGTTTTCGTTTCGCCAGGCGGAGTGACACACTATCTCTACAGCACAAGCCCTCACACTCAAAGCTCTCTGCTCTGCACCCACATAACAGCAGTATGCTGCAAAACCACCACCCTTTACATCTGCCCCAAGCCCTCTGTTTCTGATAAATAGACCACTGGAGAGTCTACACATCTGGAATTTTATGAGAAATCACAGCTTTTGTTCTGAATATTATGAAACATGTTTTGTGCATGGTTAAAAACACCAAACAACCTTAAGCTTCAAAAGGAGTTTATCTCTCTTTATCACAAGAGAAAGTTTTTGTCTTACTGTTTTTGAAGCTGGTTAGCTGTTCTCTAGATCTGGTGGTGTCATTGTTAGCATAGCTTCCTAGACTATCAGCATGGACGATATTCCTCTGCCACTTTCAATAATGTTATTTTTCCATCGAAGTCCTTTATTTTCAAGCATCTATTAAGGAAATGTTTTCAAAGAGCAAGGTGGCCACAGGTTCTGAATTCATGTCATTTATTGCTGCTTCATTCCACACTTCAGGCTTGTCTTCAGGGTGAAGATTTCAATGGTAAGATGTTATCATCAATGCAAGTCAAACAAAAGCAGGAAAAGCTAGAAATTTGAAACAGCCACCTGCTCTGGCAACATAAACCTACTGACCCACTGTCCCATTTCTACAGCAGTACTTCTGAACACTTGACTGTTCAAATCTTTCGTTTTTTGCACTGATTGCTAAGCGAACCCAACTAAACAAACAGGTAATTTTCTTTTCTTTTTTTAAGGGTTGGCTTTGGCTTTCCCCCTCTTCAAAAATTTCCCTCTCAATTTCCCTCCACCTGCCAACGGCAGCAAATGGTTAATCAGTGAGAGCACACTTCCTTCTATTCCTCCACTTTCCTCCGTTTGTCTCTTTTCCCTCCACAGTTCAGGTTACAAACATCTTTTTCGTGCTTCAGGTTACAGTTTTGTCAGTCTGCACATTCATTTAAAATCCAACTAAAAATTTTATAGCTTGATGTCTGCTTTAGAAGAATTGCAGCAATTTCTGCAACCCACTAAATTACAAGTTTGTGTGGCCAATACAAGCATGAGGGTGGTGGCATCACGCTGAGGGCAAGATCTGGTAGACTACGCAGCAATGTTTTGAGGCCTCACGAAGCTTGCCTTCAGACTGTGATTAATTTCAGTGACATTGAAAGTGACCAGGTATCGAGTGACCCATACCAGAAATCTGCATTTATCCCATCCAACTACTGTCCAAAAAAAGTTTCGGTAGATATTTTTCTCTTTTCTAGATCGCGCTCTCATTTTTCTGTTGCACCCCAATGTCCCATCTCCTTGATTCCCTTCCACCTATCTTCATCAGCACATCCCTTTGCAGTCCTTCACTTTCTACAAAGAATATCTCCTAGAGAGCCCCTCAATACCATCTCTTACCTGCTCTAGACATCACCTGCCAAATATTCAAGGTTCTTTGCAGTCTCCTGACACTGGTGTCTTTGACGAATTCCTGTTTAGCAGACGGTTATATGTGGTGACTACTCCTTGTTCTGAAGGAAGATTGAAAAAAACTTTTACACGACCAATCCAGCTTTCCATTCTCCTTTCCAGTGTGACACGTGTTTCATCAAATTCAAAGACTTTAATTCCAACCAAAGGTACATCAAGAAAGTTTTGAGCAAAGGCTGTGAAGACTTATGTAAGATAGTTCCACTTTATTATTTGTTTGGTGTGAAAAAATAAAATGACTTGGTGGTAAAACAAGGTGTCTAGGCGAGAACCAAATTACCAAGAAAGATTATTGTGAAGTGGTCCGCCTTATAAACATTAGGAGTAGCAAGTAAACAAAGTACGTTTGAGCACCAGAAACTCTCCCTAATAACCACATTTTTATTTATGACAAACAATATTACTTTACTATTTCACTGTCAAACATTCATGTTTGTTTTGGGAATGCAAGTGATAAGATGTGAGTCATAATCACCGCAGCAAGCAACAAAGCGACACTCAAGTCCCATTACACATGCAGTGATGACATCAGAGGCAGCTTGATGACCTCAACGGTGCACGTTTCATGAGAGTTTGATGTGAAGAGGGTGTACAGTAAGACATTTCTTCTGCCTCCCAGTGCTGAGGTTATTGGGATTATGGACATTATCCTGCTCTAGAGATCCCCAGACTGTTGCTATGCTGCACAATGTTAGTAAAGAGTTTAAAAGAAACAAGCAGAGGACCTTGTTTAAACTAAGCATTAGCTTGCGTTATCATGCTGACAGCTAAGCTCCAGTGTGAGCTGTGATGACTGCGATATATATATAAGTTTCATTGGGCACAAGGGCTTGGGACCTCCCTCGGTTTTCCTCAGTTCACTTTGCATCAATCCTTTGATTTGCCACAGTGCTAGTAAACAGGCTTTAATCAGTTTGTTAATGGCACAGCTGACCAAAGCGTGATAACAGGCTGACGGTAAAACCCTGACAATAAAACTGAAAGCAACTGCAGCGGAAACCATAGCAACATTTAGCCTCTTCATAGCCTCTTTATCCTTCATTGGAAGACTACTGAAGAAGGTCTGAATACGTAAGTCCATGTAATATTTGTTATTTCATTTAAAATAAATCATGTAAAAATGTGAACAGATCTTTGTCTTTCTGTTGTGTTGTGTGTGCATTAATGAGAGGGGAAATTACTTAATTAATCTAATTATACTTAAATTATTTCAAATAACAGCATGATTTTAGCAAATGGCTGAGCATTTTAATGGAGTATGAATATTTTCCATGCCCACTGTATTTTCTTAAAGGCTATAAAATAAGGAAATGAATAGCACGATTTTATGGGAACGTGAAGCGTCTGCCCTTTCTTTAATATAATAATATATTACTATAATAGCAACAAATCTAGTGATTTATCTGCTGACTGGCGCAAACCTCTCTTTTGTCCAGGCGGCGTGCTTGCGTAGAGGAGAATCTTGTTGTTTTGATCTGTTGGTGGGCGTAGCAGAGACAGTGACGTCAGTTAAGGCGCTGAAGGGGATTGCCTCGCGAGTGGGCGGGAAACTGAGAGCGCGAAAAAACAAGCGCGCTCTGTGGCGGAACGTTCTCGAGCGGTTACCATGACGCGGGAGAGTGGGTGACTCCCGCCCGTCGATCTTTTCTGACCTCTGGGTTGGTATTTCTTTGAGCTAAACGGAGGTATTCCAGAGGTTTGTGTCGGTCTTTTTTTGTGGTCGTGTAGATAATGAGATTATACACAACCTTAACTCGTGAGATTCTGTTTTACTGACACATTTTGTTTGCAGTTTCTTCAGCATCTATGATTCTCAAAGAGAACCACTTGCAGTTTGTGAGTGGGGACCATATTAATCAGTTATAAATGATAAAATAGTTGTACATTATGTATTGGTGTTTATAGCTGAAAGAGAACACATTTTAATATTAAAAGGCTACTTTTATCATACCTGTCAAGTTTTGCATGTAAAAATAATGTCGGTTTCACATTGCATTGTTGTGTATCCAATGCATTTTTTAGTTTAACACACATGTTAATAGAGTCAGTTTCACGTGCGTTGCATCTCTGTGAGTTTAAAGATCAGTTAAACATTGTTTTGTTTTTTATGTGCTGCAAACATGGCACACTGCAAACATTTTTTAGCCAAACGTGGCCAAATTAAAAATAAATAGTCAAACATGAGTGTAAGCAATTTTTAGATTAAAGCAATTATAAATATTCTCACCCCAAATACATTCATTCTTCATTTTCCCACGGGCTGATTCCCTTTTTGGGGTCACGGGGGTCTGCCGGTGCCTATCTCCAGCGCACATTGGGCGAGAGGTGGGGGTACACCCTGGACAAGTCGCCAGTCCATCGCAGGCCCCAAATGTATTTGCACTCTAAATGTATATGCAATGCAGATCCTTTCAAAATCGGATCTTTAACATAATTATATATTTCATCAGGTAAGTGTACAGTGATGTTTGATCTTTGCATAATGCTTTCGATGTTGTTTGTTTTAAGCTCAAGAGTGGTTGAAATATGGATTCTCATTTACCAGAATGTGCGTCAGGAACGTACAAATGTCTGCATTTTCTTGCAAAATAGTTAATAGTTATTTTCTTGCTGTAACTGCCAGTAATCTGGTTACAACATTTATCAACAGAGAGAGCCTTGCATGTTGGATTACTCGCTCTAATATTGCTCTGATGACACAGAAGAGAGTGCATTAGTGCTAAAGTGCAGAGAGAGAAAAGCAGAGGGGAGGAGGGAGCAACAGATATTTCAAGATTTTACTGGAAGTCGTGTGGTGTTTCCACTACTAGAGGGCCTTCCACTTCCTGGTTTCTACTGAAGCTCCGCCCATGACCCTACATGGTCACGGTTGAGACTATGATGAATTTTGCGTAACTGCTGAAATCATTCTCTCGCAGCCCCCCTCTCCCACTCCAATGCTCGATGTTGTTCTCTGAGCTCTTGGCTGTCCTCTTGTGCACTGCATTTACAAGCAGCTGCTTGTTCTTTTGTACAGGCCGTCCTGCCCTTGTGTGTTACTTAACACATTGTGAAAAGTTCACTCTATTGCTTGGAGACTACAAATATTTATAAACTTTGGAACTATTTATCCTCTGCCATATTTTTTGTAAAAATATTTCAAAGGGGTGTGTAATGTTCTTGGAAATCAATGGAAGTTACTAAAATTAGTTCATAGGAATAATATTTGAATTTGCCTAAAGAATCCAGTGCAATATTTGCATAGAGATTCCTGCTGCAGGCTGTGAAATGCGTTTTTAGCGTCATGCAGATACAATTGTTGTGAATCAAGGATGTTTATCTGTAGAATTGCACAGACTAATAATGCTAGATCTTAAGTTTGAACCAATAAGAGATGAGCAGTTAAAATATAGACTACCTAAATTCTGGAATGTCACTTTTGTGCATCACCAGCTTCCTTTGGTTAGGGGTTGGCACACCAGCAGATAAAGAATCTTTTCTCGCACTGCAGAAGTTATTGCCTTAGTTTGTACACGATAATGGCGGCACAGGTATTTTGGCAATGGAAGTAGACAGATGAACTCACCTGATGTAAAGTGCCACACTCCAATCAATACGTTTAATCGCCTGCAGCAACATTAGCCTCCAGTTCTTCTGAAGCGGCTTGTCAGAATCCCACACAACTGGAATATCCATTAGAGCACTGGTAACCATAACCAGACATTTTGATGTTAACAATTTTTTTTTTTAATAACTTTGCTATCCAAAAGACAAGCAGACACCATCACTTCCATTACCAACATGTACGTGCAACTCTTTGATCACATGGGCTGCAAAATGGTCTACAGAAAACTTCTCCGCGAGTACATATTTCAAGCAGTGGTGCACATGGAGAGTGAATGAAGCTGTCTTTTTTTAATTGGCATGAATTCAAAATTATAACATTACATTAAATGAAAAACGTCATATTTTTTATTTCAGAAAGTACTATAACAAGCCTAACGTAAGCATACCCACATCACTTCTAAGTAGATGCATACCTCTACTTTGTGCAGAAGACACAGACCGTAAGCTCTGTGATTGGACAGTTTCAGGAGTGATGTCATACATATTCGAGTGCCTCCGCCTGGATTAAAACAAACACCAACATGGACAAAATCACTGACAAATAGTCAAAGAAATGCATAAATTTAAAAGTCTGTACATTTGTTCTTTCTGTGGAGCACATAAATAATTTTTAATGATCACAGAGCAGACCATTTTTAATGTTGAAGATCTCAAAAATGCGGAAGTTGTGAGAAACCTTGAGGCATGACTATAAATTGGGCTTCATACAAGTTTGCTCAGCATCTTTTTCGTATTGGTTTTGTACATTCACTCGAATCATTTTGATAAACATTGATGATAAGAATTAATTTTTAATCTTTGATTAAAGCTGTGCTAGAAAACTGTGTTTTCACCATAGACCAAGCTTTTGTGGCGCACTGTGGTCATCTTGTACAGGTTTCCATTACTGTTGCTGTACGTGAACCACTTGTAAACACTTCTCCGACAGCATCACCCACTTACCGAGTGGGCCTCGTGTGTATCTCATGGAGACCTTTGAAAGCCCACATGCATGCAAACACATGCACAAACAATCCAAATTCCAGACTTCCTGTTTAAACAGCTATCGTTTATTATTCAAATGAGATACAAGGAATTTCCTGCACGGAGATGAAAATGAGCGTTGATGTGAAACCTATTTTGCTTGTTTTAGACTCTATCTGTGATACTTTGTGAATCTTTAAAAAAAACACTATTCAGTCTTCTGCAAACAAAGTTATCTCGCAAAGATCTGCATGATGGTGTTTAATGCTCTGTATTCAACGGCAGAAAATGGCTCAGCCAAGCGTTCTTTTTAAAATATAAATAGAATAGTTTGAAAACAATAACTCTTAAGGCTTATTCTGTTGGACAATGCACACAAATATGTACTTTGCGTACTTTGGCTCTGTTTGCAGTAAATAAACCACTTTAGACAACTTGACTTGAAAAATCAAGATTGGTATCCCTCGTAGTGATCACGAGGATCTTTGAGACACTGGCTTTTATGACTAAATTACCCTTTTATGCCTCACTTTCGCAAACCAGCAACTAAGTTTGTGTAAAAACCTCAAATTGGTTGTTTTTCACCTTGCTAAGCTTCTAAGTTCTTCCAGAAACCTCATTGACACTATGTTTAGGTGAAATATTTGCTATATCACAGGCTCTGTGTATAGCTTAGAAATTAACTGGTTGTTCTGTCTGCACAAGTCTCCTGAGTGGATAAGATGTCCTTATGCAAATTGAGTTCGGATGCTTTGCAAAGATTTCCCTAGAACAGACATAAAGTGACTTCAACAGAACCTACTGTCTTCACTCGCTTGTGCATATTTCAAAGCAGAAACAGACTCTGTGCTGCTCACACAATGAACATGCAAATACTCTGCTTCAGGGAACCTTTTCTTCCGTGAGGAAGGCACCAAAGTTCAGCTTGAAAGTCAAGCATTTGCATAAAATTTGTGTCATTTTAGTAGAGAATGTTTAAGAGTTCAGAAGTGCGCACGAAGAATTTCACTGAATTACGTATGCAAATTAATTCCAATCAATCAGCAAACATTGACGATTTCAGGAATCGCAAATATACCGTTTTTAAAAATCCACTCAAATGAACCCTCATCACAGTTTCATCATTCTTCACAAACTTTTCAGAAGAGCCTTGGACTGAACTTTAGGATTCAGTGTATTTTAGCAGCTCATGATAGCAGTCTGTTGAAAGTCATGAGAAATGCAAGCAGCAGCATGTTCTTCCACTCTGTGTTCCCACACTTTAGCGGTAAATTATTCTTAACCTTTTCCCATGGGGAACAAAGCTTTCCCTGGATCCCAGTATTCTCTTTCTAGGTGAGGACATGTGGTTTCTGCCTGCAGGCGAGAGTTCTTCAGCCTTCACTTTTTCTGTTTCTGCTAGGCCGGCTTTACAAGTTTCTCCTTGAGGAACTTGTTCCTGAACCCTGTGGCTCTCAAGATATCAGGACTTGTGGGTGTTGGGGAAGAGTGAAACTCATTGCTGCTATATCAGAGAAACTAGTTATTAGTTGGAAATGGTTCACTATGACTTTGGTACTTAACGTATGGTTTCTGTATAAGTTTCATAAGGTCTGGAGTTTTATACTTCCACTTTATTAGGTACACCTTTCTAGTAACGGGTTGGACCTGTATTGCCTTCAGACCTTAATCCTCCATGGTATAGATTCAAACATTGCTCTGAGAGTTTGCTCCATATTCACATGATAGCATCACACAGTTGTTTCAGTTTTGTCGTCTACACATCCATGACCTGATCTCCCGTTCCAGTGAATCCCAAAGGTGCTCTATAAAGTGAGTGATGAGTGTCACAGTGTTACCAATGCAAAAGCTGTATTCACAGAACTAGGAAACTGTTGGGAATGCGAACAGTTTATAAAGTACTTGCTGCAGCTCTATAGTTGAGTGCAGATTATCTTAAAGTGGCTGGGCCATTCATCAACACATGAACACCAATTAGTAGTAACTGTCTGCAACAAAAAGTAACTTTTTTTTCAGTTTTTGACTATTTTTGAGGTTAAAGAAAACCCTCTTTATTAGGTGTTTTGCATTTTCGTGTTAATAGGTTTTAAAACCCGGACGCGCCAAGCTGACAATTGGCTGTCGGGCTACTTCAGGCAGTTGGTGGACGTAGTTGTAGGCTGTCAGCTCAGTGTGTTCTGCAGAAATTCCCTGGTTTGCCCAATTCAACATGTTGAAGCCTTCGGCTTGTGGTTCTCTAGAGGGCGCTCTGATTCGCTTTTCAGACATTGAATCAGAGTGCCGTAACAATCAAACAACAGAGTTGCAAAGGAAGTGGCTCGCTGTTTGCACAATTCTCTTTTGGAACCAAACATAGCTGTGTGGAATGAAGTTATTGAAGATGAGCTGATCAATTTGATTCATGAGAGGCCTGTTCTGTTCTAGCAATAAAATGCAGACTACTGCCATCTGCAGGTATGCCAAGGCATATCTATAAATGTGGCATGGGTCCTCCTCAAAAATCTTTTGTACATTTAGAGAATCATCCGACAAAGCTTTTCAGAAACCATTATTCGTGACATGTTCACATATTGAGAAATTTGACCATTCCAAAGCATTGGTGAAGACTGTACTTAAAGATTCACTGTATTTCATGGTGAACGTGTCTTTGAAACTTGAAAACAGACGAGGAAAGTCCTGTACTCTTTCATCTGTGCTTCCTGTTTTCAGTCACGCTATGATGTGTTTGCAGGTGGTGGGAAATCTCCACACTCATACTTGACACCTAAGTTGTGCTTCTTGGAAAAACACAACAGAAGCAGAAAAAAAATCAACTGTACTCTGTGTGAGAACAAAAGACTGGAATTCAAAGCTAAAAACTACCAGCTAAAAACCCGGCTGAATTTAAGATATTTACATTATTTTTCCAATATTCAAACGGTCAAACAGCTGCCCCCATTTGGTTTTTGGAGAAAGACAGCGTTCCAATAACGGATTTGGTAAGCGTTTCTATGATCTAAATAAAAAACAATCACGCAGTCTACTTTTATTTACAAACAATCCGGATCTTGACACATTTATTATGCAAAACTTTTATAACAATCGTGACGCGATTGCTTTAATAATTACTTTGTGTTTAAAACAATAAAAATGTGTAACATTAGAGTCTACTTGCCCTTTCACTCATGTGTATTCTGTAAAGTTAGTTTGTTTCTACCAGACATGCAAATGTGTCTTTTGTAAACGCGGCAATATTGGCTCAGGCAACAAATAGATTAGCATCCGGTAAATACAATTGAGCTTGATAAGTTTGCCATTTGTTATCATTTTTGTCCCCTGGTCTCTCACTCGGGTGACATCAACGGCCTGAAAGATATGCGAAATTGTTTATTTCAGAGCATGTGCAGCTGTTTCTGCTCCAGCTGATAACAATGATCACCACACCATAGAGAAGCAGAGCTGCTCTCCATCTTTTAGTAGTGAACTTTTCTAATTAATTCAGGGCCCTTTTTACATGGGTTTGTTCTAAACTCAGGTGTGAAAGCAAACAGTAATATGGTTGTGTCTCTATGTCCTGGCTTGACCCAGTCTTCTCAGCCTGTTAGCGATACGCCCTCCATTTCGTGATCTCCACAGGAGACTTGCTTCACAACACAGTTTGATTTCAGGCAGAAGTATCTCTTGATTTCGCTCCTGGTCAGAAAGATGGGTTTATTTAAGCAGTGAACAACTGAGGATAATTCTTCTTTACCACAGACTTCACCCTCCATCAACTCTATGATCAGCCAGTTGCTGATGCACAAAGAAAAGCGTCACATTTGATGCTTTATAGCATTACATTTGACTGTGACCGTGTGCATCGCCCTTTATGCTATTGTTTGTTTTGAAAGAGAATCGGTGTACACCACTGAAATGTAATCCAGGGTCTGCCTCTAATGACTCAGCACTTCTTTGCGCTGTTATAAAACCATGACCTCACTATTACCGTGTAAGTGATCTGCAACATTAGTGACATCTTTGTTTTCTACTCTCATCTCACGGTAGAGTGAAGCCTCTGTGTTTTATTTGTGACGTTGCTTGCTGAAAGGGTAACGTGTGGAGGATCTGTTGTGTAAACATTACATTGAACATGACGTGGACTGAGCCCGGAGTTGATGTCAGGAAAGCTGGAAAGCATTCCATTTGCAAAATAAAAATCAATAACCCTTCGTGTATTTGTGCACAAATATTAAAGCTATAAACAAAGAGATTTGATAAAAATGACGCATTATTGAGCTTTTGAGAATCTCACCAGAGAAGATAACCTCCTCACTGCTTCTTCAAAAACAGCTGAGAACGTCTTCAACAAGGTATTAAGAGACGAAGAAAGAGAGAGAAACCTGATGCCAAACTGGTCCACGATATTCCCAGAGATCCTGGGCAAGAGTGCAAAGGAGATGAGTGTGTGGGATTCCTGAGACTCATGGGAGAAGGATCTCGAGACAGGAACTGACAGCAGAAGAGACCATTTCAGTAATGAATTAAAAAACGCTTGGCGCTTTCGAAAATGCATTTGTGTCACGACACTTGCAGCGGATTCAAAACTGCGATCAGCGAACGCTAAGTTTGCAAAAACATTTGTTAATTCGAAGATAATTATTGTTTAGTTTTATATATTGATTTTTTTTGCACAAAATCAACTCCATTGGAGCTCAGTTACTATTTGTGAGATGACTTTATTTCTACAAGCAGAACTGACCAAACAAAAATCCAATACAGAAGAAGAAGAAAGAACAAATACAGTAAAAATACACACCTAGGCTAAAAGTAGATAAATAAATGTTTTTTAGGAAATAAATGTTTTTAATTTCGCTTTAGCCCGTCTTTAAATTAAACGAAGGTCTATGGGCAACGAGATGTAAAGCTTTGGATCCGCCGTGGCAAGCAACGATCTCCGCATTTCTGGGACCAGAGGGTGTTTCCCTGCAGACTCTGCTGGTTTGGTGAAGGCAAATACACACCAATCAGAATTTTTGATGCAAAGTTTCGTGCGGGAAAGCGCTTCAGTTTTAAACCATGAACGGCAACAAGACAACACACATCGAACTGACGCTCATCCTCTTATTGTTATAGCAACTTTGCTCATGAAACAGGAAAGAAATAGACGCCTCAAATCCTCTTTTCTCCACATTTTAGTGCCACCAACAAAACAAACAGCTCAACATCCAATGTGGTCTTTGATTTCTTCTTTATCATCATATTCGTCTTTCCTGTTTCCCAGTGTGCCACGTAATGCATATGTTGTACTGCAAACGCCATCTTCAGGCAGGGAGCATTATTGCATGAATATTTCCTAAGAACACCCTGCTAAGAAGCCATCCGAAGAGTCGTGGGAATCTCAACTCGGATCCGTTTGTAGAGGGCGTAAGATGAGGCAAAATCATTTTAAAAATGATTTTGATAAAAATCATGTAAAATCATATTTTATATTCCATTCTAAAATGAGGGAGCCAGTGGAGGGAATGCAAAATAGGCATAGGGAGGCAGGCTGCAGCATTCTTTAAAAGTAGAGAGCTCTTAATAATGCTTTGTAACCTTTATACTTCACATCCAGGAACATAACACCTGTATTAATCAAGGGATGATTTAAGAAAAACATAAACTAAAATTGAAATTATTCCCACAGAACAGTGCTGCTAGTGGATGTGACTGCTGTAAAAAATCCTGATACATTACTGTAGAACGGTGGCAGGGATATTTATTACTTTAGAAAAAGTTGTTCCCAGTGCAATCGTGCAGCTATTTGTTATTCCTGCAAGCTGACTTCATCCCTTTCCTCCTGTATTCTCCTGTATGGCCATAGGATCAGAACACCACTGTCCACCAATCACAGGGCATCTTGTGTTGCTCTGATCTCATGCTCTGACTCACCAATCACATGATTTAGAAGGAACTCTTCATCTGTTTTCCCCCTCCCTTTCCTGCTTTCTGCCTTTCCAATAACATCGAGCGTGTTCTTCCGGGAAAGAGAGAGAGAGAAGCCGGGAGCTGAGATTGAGTCAGCCACTATGAGATCAGACCACATTTAGCGTTGCTGATCTCAACACGAGCCAACTGATTCAAAGGCTCCCAATGTGACTTCCTTGTGCTCTGCTGATGCTGCACACAATGCTCTTGCCATTTATGGTCAGATGTTGTGCAGCAAAGGTCAAGGCGAACACGGGAGTTTCCAGGAGAAAACACAGAGTCTTGAGATGCAGCAGAGGCAGAGTGACTTCAGCTGCCAGAAGTCATGTGATGGGATGAGCTCATAGCAAAGAAAGCACCTGACCTGAAGAACCGAGCTTAACTTTGGAGCCACACTCTGGGCTTGCCGAACCTTTTCTGCTGATGTAATATAAAGGAAAGAAATGAAATATTTCTGATTCATCACATGTACAGATGCATTCGTTTATAGAAATGACTAGTCTGTTCAAAACATATGTTGCAAAAGTATTTGAACCTTAGGCTGTAGAATGCATTAAATATTTAATACTAGCTTACAATGGCCATTTAAAATAAATTGGAAAATGCAATAAAAATATATTCACGATGAAACATCTTAATTCCCTAGCAACCAGGTTATTTACCATATCACTATTTCAGCTTTGAAATTTTCAACTTATATGTCACTATAGTTTCTCTCTCAAAGTGAGATGCGGGATATTAAATTGTCGCTGACCCCTCCCTAGCAACCAGTTTGGCATATCTCTATCTCTGCTTAGGCAAACCATAGTGACATGGGGGTTGGATATTTCGCTCAGAGTTAAATGGGTGACATTATGTCTCTGACCCCTCCCTAGCAACCAAATTTTTTACCCTGGCAACCAGTTTGGCATATCTCTATCTCCGCTTAGGCAAACCATAGTGACATGGGGGTTGGATATTTCGCTCAAAGTGAGATGGGGGACATTATTATGTCACTGACCTCTCCCTAGCAACCAAATTGTTTACCCTGGCAACCAGTCACCCTGTCACTATATCAGCTTAGGAAATTCATAGAGACATAAGGGTTGTTTTGTCTTTTACTACATTATGAATAGTTTTTAAAAAATACTTTTAAACTACAATTTTACAAGCCCACATCAAAGTTTGCGCACAAACGTTAGCATTTAGTTGCAAATCCATCTGTGGCTAATAGTGGTACAGGAATCCTGTGTCTGATGAAATATGTTGTTTCTTTAGACTATGCGACAGTGAGAGCTTAGTGTGATTTCCTTTTAGTTCCCGTGATGCACACGTGGAACACCCCCCCACACACACACGCACACTCTCACAAAGCTTCCTGTTCTGGAAAGTAAGCCAGTGTCACGGGAGAGTGTCATGGTGACATTG
This sequence comes from Danionella cerebrum, assembly GCA_007224835.1. Lineage (NCBI taxonomy): Eukaryota > Metazoa > Chordata > Actinopteri > Cypriniformes > Danionidae > Danionella > Danionella cerebrum. The sequence continues at coordinate 47,698 of SRMA01000150.1, forward strand.
CAAATCCAAGTCAGAACGGACAGCATGTGTGTAATGCCGCTCTACCTAGAGCGTGTGCGTGTGAGAGAGAGAGCGATGGTCACAAATCACATGCATGCTCACAGGCCCATATCTTGAATAATACACGCAGCTAGAAAGAATAGAGTTCCTGGTGTTGGCTTAATGTATTTGAATGCACGCAGCCTCAGGGACACGATTTCCATGAATGAAATCTGGATCCTCGTGTGGCGTGCTAAATTTAAATCTACTAGAATCAAGAAGAAAGGTGTTCCGGGACAGAAAAGGATTTAGTGATAATCTCTACTTTCCTGGATGGGTTTCTGAGCTCAAATTCAAGAGTCTTTCAAATTCACATGACAAGTATTTCATGCAAACACTTCCGGTTTTAGGCAGATGTGGAGAAAATGCTGTGAAACTGGATGTTCCAAACCTCTTGGAGAACCAACTCCAGATCTTCTGTGGATGTAGCTCTCTCATGTCTCTTCCTGTAATCCGAGCACTTCCAGTGCTTCCTTTTCTTTACACTGAAGATAACTCTTATGTACTGTGGATATATGTCTAGGGTCATTGTCCTGCTGCAGAGTTTTGGAGCCAGTCATTTAGCTTCCTGACGGCACTACATGATGGATAAGTATCTACCTGTATTTCTCAGCATTGCGAATATTATGAATCCTGACCAAAAATCAACTCCATTTGCATAAATGCAGCCCCAAATGATCAAAAAACCTTTATCACTGTTGCTTGCAGACATTCTTCTTACAACTTTCCAGCTCTTCAACGATCACCAGCCTGATTTCCTGCTTGTGGTCCTTTCCTTTCTTCAAGAATCCCTCTGTATTTGATTTTATTCCCACATCTGAGGAAGGCTTTTTGGCTGCAACGCTTCCATGAAGACTGCTTCAAACCAGATTTTTCCAGAGGGTAGATGGTTAATCCTGGGACCCACTGGTTTCTGTCAGTTCTGAGATTTCATTGCTAGACACATTCTGTTTTCGAAGAGTATTTAATGTGTCTTTTATCTGTTTCCCTGGCCGACTACAATGTCTACGATTCCCTATTCCTCACCCCATTTAAGCCCCCTACACAGCTGTTTCTGTTTCCGTTCATGACTGGGTGATGAACATTAGAAGCTGCTTGGCATAATTGATTGACCTGCCTTCAATCCCTGACTTTGAAGACAAAATATATTGACACGCTCACTTTACAATTACAAAAACAAATGTAATATTTGTATTTCTGTAAGCATTTAGTTTACCGGATTGCTTTTGCAAAGTACTGTATTTTTTGTACTGTAGAGTATGAATGTTACCTGCTGGACTGTGAGGGTTTTGCTTGTGGGCTTTTTTCAGTCCTAAACTTGGACTAGGAGAAGTTTGCACCAGCGGCAGCAAGGTCAACGAGTTTGAGCTCGTATCTGAATGTCAAGAGCTCAGCGACCCGTCATCTTACGGCCCAGATCTAAAATAATCCCTCCCTTTTCATGAATACTTGGAAAAGAAACAGAGGTTCACTGAGATACTGTCCATCTGTGCTTTAAAACATGCATTATCACCTTACTGGACTGTTTTTCCCCAGTAGTAATAGTTCAAACAGTAATTAATGAATGCTTTATGTCTATGATTCCACCAACCCTTAAGCCTCTCCTTAAACCTAAACCGGTCCCCTACCTTACCGGTCTCCCACCTCACTAGCAACAAATCTGTTTCTCAATACAACAAGGACACAGAACACACACCACTCCCATGATTGTGCAGGAGCTTTACAGCAGTGTTCAGCTTTACTTGGAAAAGCACTCTTATCTTATCTGTGGTTCCTGCTGTGCAACAGGATGTTATCCATCTTGCAAACCTGCTGCAAACAAGCATTTGATGGTGGATCTATTTAAAACCCTTTTTGCAAACAGGTGGGGTTGCCAAAGTGTGCCTGGATTGTACGAAAACGCGTTTAATCCAGTAACAAATGGATCATCCCCGAGTCGTATCTCCCCGTGCACTCTTAAAATTATTTGCAGTGATGGATCAGTCAGGTGATTTAGGCCAGTGTTGTCCTCGTCAACGATGACGAAATCTTTTCGTTGACGCCATTTTTTTTCATTACGATAACAAGACGGTGACGAAACTCTGCTCTTTGATGACTAAGACATGACGAGACTTTCATTGAGAATGGACGAAAATGTCTGTCAGACGTTTAAAATGCATGACATTTCTGCTTAATGTGCGTATCATTTAAAACCTAAAAAGGTTTAGGTTGCTGCATTCTATCCTTGTTTGGTCACGCCCATCACCTGACATGCAACGCCCAAAATGAAGAAAAGAGGTAGAGCTAAGGGGTAAAAATGGAAACATATTTTGGGAACAGCATGACTCGAATTGTTATGGATCATTTCCACAGTTCGTCTTTTCTCGTCGTGTTTCAACAGAAGTCCGGTATCGACCGTTAAGTGGCCTGTAAAATGACTGCTCATAGCGAATGCATCAGCATAGAATCATTTGGAAATCCGTTTCATTACTCGTCAAGCTCTCACTAGACACATAAAAACCAAAAAAAGGCTTCTATTATTTTTCGTGTAAAGCAGTACAAACTAATAGTAGAATTGTATTGCTGGCTATTGTGAGGCAGTGAGGTCTTTCTGGCCAATCAGTGAACACAACAACTGACCATGATGTCACACTTTCCTTTGAAATCAGAGACAAGTATCACCTTGACCCAGCCGTGAAAAAGCACCAAAAGTCTCGCATTAGACAGTTTTCACCTGGTTTGCACCTGGTAGCTGAAACTGGATGTGGTTCGAATGGTCTTTGATGTTTCCATCTATGCAGAGGTTAAGTCAAGTTCCCTGCAAAGTACGCACCAAAATCAAGCACAAATAGTAGAGATTGTATGAACTTATTTCAGTCTGTAGAGATTAATGGAGGAACGTTTGGATCAAAGAGGTTCATTCGAGGACACCAATGGGAGCAATGGAACAAAGTCTGCATCCTGTGCACAACATGTACAGTTTTGTGAGCAGTCCTGATCCAGTATGAATATTTCCTTTAATCTGAAAGTTCACAGGGGGTGAGCACAGTGTACAGAGTTTTCCCCACTAATGGGAGCATGTGCTTTCTTACGCAACGCTGGTTCTCTTCCAAACGTCCATGTGCTAGAGTTGAAGGGCATAGATCAATTTCAGATATACACTTGTCCTGCAGTGTTTGCATCTGTGCGAGCGAGTGTTTTATGGATGCATGTGTGTTTACATGTGTGAATGAACACCGTCTCAAGATAGGGGCGGTTTCTAGGAAGCAATCGAGTAATACTTTGAACCGGGGCACAGGGTTTTACCTGGAAAAGGTTTCTGTGGGAAAGACATGTCCAAACAGAAAAACTCCTCTCATAGACACATTGTGCTTGTTTATGGGGGCAGATCATTAATCAGTAATTGTTTAATGCTTCTCCAAAACCGTTTTGACACTGTTTTTGGAAAGTCGGATTTTGAAGGATCTGAGAACTGTTTGCGTTGGAGCGCTTCTGCAGTTTTCTGCCTGGAAAACGCTAGAACTACTAATCTTTCTGCAAATCCTAGAAAGAAAGGTCACCGCAGAGTGCTAAACTGGTTAAGTGGGATTCAACACATAGACCTTTATTAGCTTAGAATCAGGTGTTTGTTCAGGATGTAGCTAAACAGGTGTGGAACACTAGGGGCTTGTTCGACATGGTGTGCATGCACAATATTAATATTTTAGTTGGTAATATTAAAAAAATAGTTACCTGAAATGTGTAACCCTCAGCTACTTCACGGTTCGACTATCGCGGATTCACGACTTAGCTGATTTTTTTATAAGAGAAAATATATAGCGGATTTTCCGGAAATTTCAAAAATACTCGCAATATATGAAGGCGCGGTGAGCATCTGTTGTAACGCGAACGCCATCTTCAGGCAGAGAGCGTCATTGCATCAATATTTCCTCGACCCTGACGAAGGGCATCCCGCTGAGTAGCCATCCGAAGATTTGTAGTGGCCTTAACTATCTTGCTAACCGACAGTGTCCTCCTGCAGGTCTTGGCTGCAGTAGTGTTTTCATTTTTCATCTCTTTCTTCATCTTTTAGAGCTGATATCACCCAGCGTGATAAATGAACACGCTGCAGTGTGGTGTCTGCCGTCTCTTCCATTTCTCAGCAGGCAACGCGCTGTTCTTTCTACAGATGTCCTCTTGTTACCCATTGAGGGAGAATATGAGAAGCTTCTTCACAGAATGTGCCGCTAATTTGTAGGTACTCTCAGTTCAGAGAGAGATGGGGAAGAGTGTTACTCAGGTACTGTCTGTGAGGATGAGGACATGCTTTCTGTTATTTGAGACACACAATGCTTGATGTCCTGAAAAAGAGCAAATCGTTGGTTTACCAAGTATAACCACTGTTACTGGACCTTCATCAAGGCAGTTTGAATGTTACCTGCAAGGGGTCCAGACGCAGATAATAGGAGCAGCAAAACCAGACTCTGGAGGCTGAACCATGAAAGGTAGAATGACAAGTAAAAATACACAAAACCATTACAAATAAAGTAAATCTTGAAAAATTGCTTACAATATGCTGATAATATTTAACCGATGCCTGAAGAAGATGATGTAAAACAGCTGAGAATTAGGGTAGTGCCGAGCATTATGGGAAACTGAGGCCTGAGTGAGCAGCTGAAAGGAGCATGCTCATGTTGTTAAGGAATAAACACGTAAACACCTGAAACAGTGACCTCCATGTCCACACAGGGTTGTCTAAGGTAACAAAGCAGCAGCTTGGTGTCAACTAATGCCAAAGAACAGGAGACGGATGAAATCGCTCACCTGACCTGCTCAGGTAACCCCGAGTGACCAACAAACAACAACAAATAACAGTTTCATGGAGACTGTCTCCTCAAATACACACCTGCAGACTCTACTAACATGTTTTTTTTAAGTGAGCAGAGAAAAGTCAATAATGATGGTGGAGAGAAGGGAGACACTGTCAGCTGTCTCTCCCGTTTCCCCCTCCCCCATATTCTTAGTTCTCAATGCAGCATGTGTTTAGCTAATAGCATATAAGACGCACCCAATTTTAAATGAGGAAGATCTAGAAAAAAAGATTCTGAACCAAATACTGTTCAATACTGATACTTTTTCTCAACTGTGCAAAAGTTTACAGCAGTTTAAGAACAATTATATGCCAAACATGAACAGTCAGTAAACAGTAAAAGTAACAAAAAAAGGCTGTAATGTTTTTATTCGAACCCCAATAATTCCTCTTCGTCACTGCTATCAGAAACGAGGAAGGACAGATCCACGCAGTCATTGTCCTCACTTTCTTCCTCACTGGTGTCAAGTAAGATGTTGTCTTCTGCTCCATACAAGGCATTACTAATGCCACACTTCTTAAATGTATTTATAACAATGTCAATGACGTCAGCGCGCACCGCGGGGTTTACAAATATGGCCGACGGCTCCGGAGCTAGGCCGAAGCCGCAGCCTCTCGCCTCTCCTACGGCCGTGACCGCCCTCTGCTCCACGGCGCTCTGCGTTCACTGAATAAGACGCACCAACTTTTCCCCCTCAGTTTTGGGGGAAAAAAGTGTGTCTTATACGGCGAAAAATTCGGTAAATTTGGAAGTTTTAAATTCAACCAGATTCAATGATCCGACTGAATAAAATCCAAACCGGGAGAGAGTCGGTGACTTATAAATAGCCTCTGTGTTCCTTTAATGGAACTCAAACGCAATCATACGGATGTCATAATTTTTTTGAGGTATCTACCAAACAAGATCTACGTGTTTTTGAGTATTTTTCTGAAAGTTTTGTGCTGTTTAGTCGACCTGCAGCTTACTGTAACCACAGCCCTTGCACAGAGAAAGCAGTGGGTCACTGACACTATCCTCCGATAAAAAGTTTGACCTTAGAACCTTATGTCACAACTTTTACACATTCACTCACACATAATAAGAGCTGCTCCAAGTGAGTGATAAAGTGCCCCTGTCTCATACTGGGATGATGTGCACCAGTGTCACAGTCAGTGTAACACTAGAGCTCGGTGACCTCCAGAGATAAACACACAATCTGCAGAGAGCATGTTCCTCTTCTGGAAACCTGCTCCGGGTTGATCTGTCAGGGAGATCTCACAGTTCTCTTTTACGAGAAAGTGTTGAATAAAATCAAGAAAATGAGTGCACTCATATTAAAAGAAAACAGATATTGCCTTCTGTGTTTTGGGGCTGCTGTAAGAAATTAATTAAACAGTGATGGACTACACTTTTTTATTTATGCTTGTGTAGTTGGACTTTTATTTTATCTGGACTTTGATTTTTTTTTTCAACTCTTTGGACTTGCAAGGTCAATTATTATTTGCATTGTCATTTATCTTGTAAATATATTTCTTTTTTTTTTTTTACATTTGCACCTCTTTGACCCATATCCCTTCCATTCAATATATTCTATAAACTTATTTTCTCAGTGGTATATTTTTGTACGAATAATTAAAATAGGACTCTTCAGCTATACATTCTTGGTTTTGGACTTGCTTGAAATACAGGTTTCTTTCCCTTCCGGGTCTGTGTGTTAGCTCTACATGTAAAGAGGGGAGAACACTTCATCTAAATCAGTTAGTAGGTAAGGGTTGGAGAACTTGAAGGCTGGTTATCAACTGCAGATAGTAAAAATACCACATATGGTTTATATAAGAATTTGGTTGAGAATTTTGGAACATTTTATAGTTGTTTTAAATGGAAACTTTGGGGAAAAAAATCAAATAACCATTTGAAGCTGGGTTATATAAGGTGAACGAAGGAATGCTCCAAAGGACAGAAAATTACCCTCGGAGGAAACTGCAGTGGGGTGTCTTCTTAGAATAGCTAGGAGTTTCTGAATGGTTGAGATTGGGAACTACTTGCAAGTTTGCACATTAAACGGATTTGTTAACTAGATTCATTCATTTTCCAACCCATTTATTCCCTTTATGGGGTCAGGGGGGTCTGCCGGTCTCCAGGGCACATTGGGCGAGAGCCAGTACATCGCAGGTTGTTAACTAGATGATTTTTATAAAAGGAATCCATCGATGGAGACCTCCAGCTTCTTATTTGAGGTATTTGATCCTGTGGTCTTACAGCTAGGAAATGTTAAATGATTAAAGATTGTTCCAGCTATTTATCAAATATTTCTATATATTCGGAGGGAGAAGATAGGGCGGGAATATGTGACTTTATTATTTTTGAATCTAAACACAGATCTTTCAATCTGAATAATCCAGACGTGTTCCATTTGTTTTCCTAATTACACCTTGGCTCTTCTATAGTTAAATCACAAGTTTAAAACAGCGGAAAGTAAAATGTTTTTGAATTATCTAAGTAGACGTGTCTAGCAACTTGATCATTTGACTGTTTCCACTGTCTCTGTGGTAACTGGGCCAGCCACGTGTACTAGACTGCGGTGGTCTGACCAGGAAAAATGCTGAGTCAGAGATCTAAACTTTACACCAATCCACTGCTTAAACCATTTCCCATAATACCATGTAGTCTCTGCCAAGAGGGAACCCCACTGTGGTAAAGCATATCTTGTAAAGTGGAGCCTTTTGCCTCCTCCCTCACTCCGGCAGCCCTATACAACATTGTTGCCAAGTCTCCCTCACTAAGCAACCTATGTGCTGTTGTCTGGAGCTCTGATAGCAGGGCTATAGCATTGCAAAGTATGTCGTACAAAATAAGTTTCCTCCCTGTCAAACTCTCATAATGATATATACTTTGATGGATAAAAGTCCAGCTTTGAAATGCATCCATTAATAATTTAATAAACTGTTCCTGGAAAGTTTGGGAATGGAGTACGTTCTGGAAAATTGCATAACTTTGTTGTTAGTTTCATGATAAGAGATAGAGATACTGTTTACTTTTCGTAATTTTTTTTGCTTTAAAAAAATAATGAAAACCTAGGTGAAACTAACAGGAACCAATTTTTATCCAGGGTGCAACCTAGACATTGTTCTTTGGTGTCATTTGTGTCCAGGTGGTTTTCTTTGTATATTTCTTTGGTTTGTGGATTTCTTTTGGTTTCTCTGGTTAGGCGACACACAATTTGTTAACAACAATTACCTCAAAAAGGGTTAAAAATCATACAGCGTATTCCCGGATTAAGACTAGGGTTGGTCGTTGAATAAAGGAGAATCAATAAATGGAATGGACATAAATAAATACCTTTATTGTAAATGCCAGCGAATAACCATCATTTTTTATCTATTATTTTTGCTGGTATTTTAAAAATTTGTGAAATATTATTATCCATTTTAAATAATGTTATTTCATATTAAATATACAGTGGAACCGCAAGATACGAAATTAATCCGTTCCAGGGCTGCTTTCGTATCTCGAACATTTCGTATCTCGAAGAAAATTTTAAGCTTAATCCGTGCAACGACATTATAATCAACATAATCTTTTACGACACCTTGACTCTAACATTTGTTATAGTACATTATTGGTAATCTATACATAATGTTTTGCTCGATTTAAAATTGATTAAAGTGTTTTAAAGCGTATCGGCTCCTTTTTGTACTCTCTGAACTTTTTGCAACGGAAGAATTTACGACGTCAGACTTTACAAGCGGATAATAGAGCAGAAATGTTTGGTATTGTCTCAAATTTTTTTCGAATCTTGAAGCAAAAAAATTCCTGCGAGACCTTTTGTATCTCGAACATTTCGTAACTCGAAGCATTCATATCTTGGCATACCCTGTATATTGGAATCATGTATGAGGGGGGGGGTAGCCCTACTTAGGCCTACCACTCTTTGGTGGTAGGGAGGGAGTGTCTCTCAATAGCTCTGACCTTCGATTTTTTTAAAACAAATCCTAAAATGTAGCTGTTCCGAGATGCCTTTTGATATTAACATGTTTTTTTCAATGATTTTATGTAATGCCTTATTTTACCATTTTCAAAATTCACCTCTTGTTGTACGTTGTGCTTGAGTGCACTGAAATCAGGAAGGAATAAAATGTATTATTAGTTTAATACTAGTAGTATGTCTGTTTGAAGGACCTGCTGTGCTGAGATATTTTTAGGGGAGAGTGAAACTGCTTGTAGAATATATCTATATGAGAGAATAACAGTGGATTCCTCTGTTTGGAGGTCAGCCAGAAACCTTGAGGTTCACTTCAGTTCAGTACAGTACGTCTTGCTATTAAGAAGAAGCTATAAATATCTAGCTGAAGAATCAAGGCAAGAGGAGCATTATGGAGTGTTCTAGAGATGGGTGTGTTTGTTTGGATGTTGCTAGATGAGTTTGTTCTTGGCTCATATCCCATGATAAAATTATTTAATTGTTTTTTTAGTGTGTGACAAAGCATTTCCTCCTATGTAACTTCCATTTGGAGGAATAATCTGAAGGTTAAACTGCTGTGCATAATGAATCCAATGTAATTTATTAGTTTGGTTAATCAATGTTGATGCTAAGATACCTCAGACATATTTTGCATTCTATCAGTTTGGATGGTGAAACCAAAACACTGTTCGGCATAGAGCTTGAGGTTTGAACAGTGAAACTGAAACACTGTTCAGTGTAGAATATTGTCAGAAATCAAGTGGATCGTTCCTTTAATGCAGTGCACCGTTCTCTCACGCAAATGCATTATTTTGCAAAAACAGCTGCGAAGAAAATGAGTCTTTTCATCACAAACACTGAACTGTAAACATGTTGCAATAAAGCATTCTGAAAAATGTTGTGATTTTTTTTCCTGTTTCATGTTTTGATCTATATATTGCATACAGTACATGTCGGCACAACGAGTCCCTTGAATTCAAGACACGAATTCTCAGTACACACCTACAGGATGACTCCCACCCCACCCTAAAAGTAAAAATATCAACAATTCATGTTGACGGCAAACAAAGTTATCAGATTGCCAGCGGCATGTTCATAGTAGAGCATGAGATGAAATTACAGCAAGAGAATGTAATGTCTGAAAGGATGATTGTCTGCAGAGCTTCATTCCTTGAACTCGACGTACACTCACACAATTAAAGCTACAAAAGCTTGCATTGGGGCGTTTACGCTCAGGGAGTACATGTTGGAGCCTAAGAGTACATAGTGTTGCCTTTAGGGTGCATAGCTGCACCCTATTCATTACCTGAAATCTACAAGTGTAAAATAGCTAGAATCTAAAGAAGAGAGAGATGAATGTGATGAGCAAAACACAAATAAGCAAAGAAACATTGGCACTACTGTGACAATTCCCTTGCAAGGACCCGTCTCCGGTCTTTTCCGCTCATAATGTGGATTTTTTGACTCAATAAATAGACACTCATCTTTAAAGGGTTTATATATTTTATTGTGAATATTTCCTGAATGTTTTAGTGAACAAGAATGCTCTGCGTGCTTACCTTTTTTCCCTGAATCCAAACTGGAGGAGATCGGCCCAGAATAGGAGGAAAATCTTCTCGACTAACAATTTCACAGTGATCCTACCAAAGACCCTGAAATGTTCACTGACTGGATATATCAGCGGTTACCTGCAGGGAATGGGAGAGCAGCATCTAGTGCAGCGGGAAGTTGTGGAGGAGTTACAAAAGTATACAGAGCGATAACAATGGTTTTGGTTCAAAAGAGGGCTTTTTGGATCTATTTGGACCGAAGTAAAGGGAGACAGAAAAGTGCACGCCCCCATTTTGCTAATAATCTCAGCCTTGCAGTCTAGTGAGTCTCGAATTCAGCAGCAGCATTCAGATGGTAGGTCTCACTTCTGCCCTGCTCAGGTCCATGTTTGGGCCACAATTGTGTGAGGAGCAAATGGCCATATCTATTTAATTATTAAACATTTGCATCTCTCCACTCGCCAAAGCCTCATGCATCAGTCTATCAATGTTTTACTTCAGTTTTCAAACCCTTGCATGCAACCTGATAACGAGGCCAAAGTAAAAAGATGTAAATCTGCTGTAAACCCTGACACACTGACTCTCAAAGCACGAGACACATGTGCAGAGATTGCCTGGGGGCTTGTTCTCTTGGAAAAAGCTGGAACATGCTGAGTGAAAATAAAGCTCCTCCCAGAATCCACAGCCATGCCAAGTCGCACTTTCATAGTATCTCTTAAAGGTGAAGTGTCAATTGCTTTGCACTTGCATTAATAGAACAGCATTAATTATTCCGACAGGTCTTCCTGTGCTCCTCTCTCAGCCATTGGTATGACAAATCAATGATGGATTGCTCACTGTTGTTTGGAACTCAGCCTGCCTGCTCGGGTTTTTCAAAGAAACAGGTAGATGTTTTGATAACACTTGAGTACACATGAGTGTCTTCGGGTTCATCACAGCTGTGTTTCAGGAAGAAAGGCAGAGAGCTACTGTACTGTGATTGAACTCTAACCTAATTAACTCAAAAAACAGAATGGTAATGGATTTCACCAACTGTTTTAAGGTGCTATCCAAATTAAGATTCTTGTCAGCATGGTGCTCTTCCTCTGGGTTGAGGTAATACTAATACTACTCTCTGCCTGAAGATGGCGACTCCCAAATCCAAAGCAATTGCGCGCCACAAATTCTCTCTTGTATACACATTTTTGTAATCTTTACGATGTTTGTCAAACATCTGTCTGTGATCAGCAACCAACATTATAAACCACTCTTCCTTACTGTTTCCTGTGCGAAGTTCCTATGAAAATTGCTCTTTTGGTCATTCTCCTTGCAAAAACACAATCCGATATGACAGAGCCAAACTCTTTTTGTTGGCACTACCAGTTCGGTCAGGTGTGTGAGCTCCTGTTGGCGTCCTTGGTTTTTGATCGAGGTGTGTTCTCACACAAAACTTTGGATGGAAAAATGAAGGGTGTGTAGAAGCCTTAACACCATTTAGTAAACTTAAGGTAAGATCATGGGAGACACAAACCAAAAAGACTCTGCAAATGACGCAGGTGGCATTTGATTACAACTTTTTGTCATTTAAAATTAAGTATTCAGCAGTGAGTTTACAAACACACAGATGCCTCTGTCTGTAATCCTGTACAAGATATTTGTATAACGAGTTTAAGGATAAGCAATCAGGGCATGCCACAAGTGTTGATTATTTACATTGTTCTGGTTGGCTTTGTCCACGCTTCGGCCCTGCTTCTTCCTAATAACTTCTCACTTGGGGGCATAACACAGATGCTATCCAGCTTGTCTTGTATCTTATGGTCTGTTTCCAAAACAACACACCTTGGCTGGCGTTTTCAAAAAAGCCAGATTACATAAAAATAATGCTGTGTTTACGTGACGACGAGCAGTGTAGCCGTGCAGAAAAACCACATTATATAATGGGATACCTGTGGACTAGGTATGGGGTGGAGCATCGATTACTTGAATAAATGTCTATTAATTAACTAGTCCTGATTAGCTCCTCCCGAACTTTGTTATGTAAACGCCATTTGTGCGAAATTATATTAAAATAATTTCTATATTATCAAGTTCAAAATCAGCATGCATGAACAGCAAACAACCTCATCGAGAGCACTCATGCAGCATGCACAATGGGGGTCAGAGTGCCATCTCACCACTGCTTTGTCTACTGCGCCAGAGCCTGGGAAGGGCTGGTTCTGACCTCAGGCCTGCAGCATAAGCACAGAGGAACAAGAAGACAGAACGTTCCTGGATTTCTATGAACTTTATTGACTGGATGGAGGGTGGAGAATCATGGAGGGAACAAGTTTAAGGACACAGAGAGTGTCGTTTGCAAGAGCGACTTGTTCTTTTGGTATTTTTTTTTTTTTGTTGCAGACAAACATCTGAAGAACTTTAACCAGCCAGAAGAACTTAATGTTATTTTGCACAGGCGCCAGACATACACAATGTTCTACTCCTGCACGTTTCAGTTCCACTCATATGTTCCGCTAATATTTCAGAGGCATTTAAAACACATTGCATCAGTTGGAAGCAGCAGCACACAGTTTCAAATAAGAAAATAAGAAAAGAATAAACTGATGATGGGTTGGAGCTCCATGATGAATGCACATTGGCCAGTTGTGCTAAAGGTAAAGAGTTTGCACAAATGTGGAGATGCTGCAAATATCTGCGACTCTGAATAATTTTTTTCCTATGTGCATTTTCTTCTTTCACCCCCAAGCTGTGTCATGCTTTTGCAAAATCAATATTAGCACAACGTGGAAACAAGTCACCAGTAAGGGCTCCAGCTCCTAAATCCTGGACAAATCGAGACTGGTGTTATTCAGGCGAAGGAAATCTTTAAGCCCCCATGTTTTTATCTGTTCTATTCTGAATTTTCCACGAAAAAAACTCTCAAGCTCATCTCAACTTCCATTTGTTGAAACTCTCATGTTAATTACAGAATGACATCACCTACTGAAAACCCAATCAGCAACTGAGGTAATCTAAACCTTGTTTATGTCTCTTAGTTAATCATTATTTAGAAAACTTTTAAGAAGAGACACCTCCAAGCTAAAATGGAGTTTGGTCAAGCCAAACATGTTTGTGGTCGAATGAGACAAAACTAGAAGATGAGTTGTAGCAATTTTTTTTCTGCCAGTGCCGAAAAAGGGAGAACACCGCTGTCGCAGTTAAACATGGTGGTGGGACTTTATTGATGTGGGTGTGTTTCATTGTGTCTGGATATCACAAGGGTTGAGGAAAACATACAAATGGAAGACTATAGGAAGATTTTGAAAGACAACCTCAGACAGTTTACAAGAAAGGTTTTGGTCGACCGAGTGAAATAAAAACCCAAAGCGAGCGTCACCTTTGGTGAAGATATGCCTCTACATGAGCAAAACTGAGTGAGACTTTAATTCGATAGAAAGATTCTGCAGTGATGGACAGAATAGGAACCAGTTGCAAAATCAGTTTTTTAATTTGCAAAAACAATAAGGAAAAACAAAGCCATCCGGCAGTCCAAAACCTAAAGTCGCAGGAATACTAACAAAGGTAAGCGAGACTAGCTTGATTCCTTGAGGGTTTGTGCAGTATGGCAAGCCCCAGGGTCTCCAGTGACCCCCAGACCAGGGAAGTCACTAGGGTTGACAGATAGGGGGGGCTTAGCCCCTGGAGGGCTTCTCGTACATTGCATGCGGTGAAAATAGAATAGAATAGAATTTACTTTATTAATCCCTTTGGGAGAACTTTTTGGGAACTAGTACTAATGACACTAAATTTCACTCGCGGTAATTGGGAATAGATACTAACATTATGTGTACTTCAGAGATTCGACAGGATATTAGACAGCTAATAAAAGATTGTTCACGATGTTAGCATTTTAGACGACGTTCGCTTTAGCTTCCAACATTGAGGTTGAAATAGACTAGGCTACAATATCGTCCTTCCTTCTCTTACCATAGCTAAATGTTCAGATTAAGCAACAATCGCTGCTATCAACGTGCAATCGCTGACCGTGTGTACACCGTTTTTTCACTGCTGTTTACTGCTGCTGCCTCCACACTGTTGTGTTGGTCCAGCTGCTTATGCGGCCGCCTACCACGTCACGCTTGACGCATGCTAATGAGGCATGATCATAACGATAATAATTTTGGAAGCGAACTTCAGTTTAACTCGCTTTCTTGCTGGCTCGTGTTCGCTGTATGTATGCACTTATTTAAATATATTTTAAATATCAAATTATAGGGGGGGCTTTGGGATATTTTAGGGAGGCTGAAGCCCCCCTAAATTAGGGCTAACGACGTCACTGCCCCAGACTCTAGATTAGAGAGCACACTGAAAACGTATGCTGGAGAAAACTTCCTGATGCTCACTACAGGACTTGAACAAAAGGAGGCAAGATCTCAGCACTGATGTGTGTTTCTAAGATGATTGCTTACTGAAGAATACCCATACGTAAGCAAAATGGAGAAGCTGTTAGCCGTAAAGCACACATGAGTGAAAGGCATAACAGTGGAACAGGAAAGTCCAGAGTTTGAGACAGACGACCAACAAGTTTTATGAAATGCTTGATTATGTCGGTATTACAAACGTTACCCTCTCTCAGAATAAACTCTGCTTATAAAATCATCTTTCTGTTAATCATCACTTTCAATTTCACAAGAAGTTTCTCAATTATGTGTTGCATACTCAATTTTATACAAACGGCACATATTGTACCTTTTCTACACAAACACACTGTAAAAATATCCGTGTTCGATAATCCATTCAGTCTGCCAAGCCATTAACTAAGTACAGTACGTTCAAATCCAAGCAGGCCTTCAAGCAAAACTCAAGCACAACCGGTTACTGTGAAATGAACGTAATGAGCTGCACGTGCCCAGTGGAAGCATGAAGTCTTCCCAGCGAGACTGGACTGACGTGTGCGGATCATTTAGTGCCACATTGTTAGGACATTGCTGCAATATTTGGAGCATACATAAAACATACAAAATAGTAGATTTGGGAGATTTCTATAAATATAATAAAAATGTGCTAGAAAAACAGTTCAAATAAATGCAGTACACAACAGGAACTTGACAGAGAGGATGAAATAAATTGGTCATGGATTAATGTTAATGACGAGTCCAGACCGATCAAAGCCTAGGGTGAGAGGAGATCCTGCATTCCTCCGCTGCTCTGTCGGGACATTGCTGGAATAGCTGCAGCCTGAGCTCATGCTTCCAGAGACAGGTCTGAGATCAGCAGTGTGCATGTCATTCTCCTCAGAATATATTCGCCGGGAGCTTCTGTTTCCCCTACTGACCTGCTGCTAGAGTTATCAAGAACGTGCTGTTCTAGGGAACATGTGACAGTTCTTCACAACTTACGGGTACCATGGTATGCAAAAGTTTGTGCACCCCTTTATGAATCATTGGCTGCCTAGAAAATAAATTTCTGGTTAATATATTATATATCACATTGCACACTTAGGCATGTGCAGACATTTTTAAGGCCCAATGTTGTGAAGACTGTATAAATGCACCGATTGCTATACAGTCCTATACCACCTCAAAGGACAGGTTATCCACTTGATGTCCAAAGAATAGGGGAGGAGTAAAGAAACCAGACACAAGGTTATATTCAATCGAATATTAATGTATTAAAGAACAAATAAAGATTAATGTCAAAATATATATACATAAATAATCACAATACAAAATGAAACAGCGTAGGCCCACGCAATAATAAAGAAATGTACAGATAAGGATGGTAACAGTCACAGTGCTGTTAAGGTGCAAGGTTGTGCTGGAATTAAGTCCCAATAGTTTCAGGGTGTCCACTTAGGAATGGAAGGTGCAGTTTCCCGTTAGCAGTCGGTCCTCTTAGACGCGATGCCATCCGCCAGCGTGCAACATCGTCCAGGCTTTATCCTGGTGTGCCATGACCATATAACATATGATACTGCTGTGGGTGAGTGCGTGTGTGTGAGCGTGTGTGTATATGAGAATACAAGGTGTGTGTAGGTGTGTACAAGATGTGTGTGTGTGCAAGGTGTGTGTGCGTGTGCGTGTGTGTGTGTACAAGATGTGTGTGTGTGTGCAAGGTGTGTGTATGGTTCTATAGTAAAGAAAGAAAGAGCTTAATTAGTTCTCTAACCGTTCACGAAGAGAAAGTGCAGCATCATTAGCGCTGCACGTAAACGTACACGCTAATCATAATGAATGCATAACATATATTAACATGCGGTTTTAATTAGAAGGAAAACAGGATATGCATATCTAAATATACGAAATTACACACCAAAGAATAGCGGAAGTAAATACTGAACTTTTAAATTAGTGAAACACTTACTTTTGGCAATAACGCACACAATAAAGTTCGGTCAGTCTCGAATTACACCACATCTACCACCCGTATGATTAGATTCAGTCAGACAGCTCTCTGTGAGTGCTGTAGACGCAATCTCCGCAAATTCGCTGATTCTAATCCTCCAAAACCTCTAACTAAGCATCAAAACACACACATGCTTGTCCTTCCTTCATCCACCATTACTGTGTCTGCCAATCTCGCGATATTCACTGAACTCGCGAGAGCGCGACTTAACCACGCCCACCGAACATAATATGGAAATAAATGAAGGTACATCTAGAAGGCAGAATCAAACAATCTTTTGAACACCCAAAGTGGCAGATCAAGAAATATCTGAGATAAGCAGAGGCGCAGGGTGGTGAGAATAATCACGGACAACCCACAGACCAGGTCCAAAGACCTACAACATCATCCTGCAGCAGTTGCTGCCACTGTGCATCGTTCCTCTACTCGGTAGGAGCATGTACGAGTAATTGGGATGCCCTACCTTCATTTTGCAATAAGGTGGACGGGTGAAACTAAAATAGTTATTTGAACAAAACAAGGGGAATTTCAAGAAAAACACTTTTTGGGGCTAAGTGTGCCAGTGCAGGGACTGTGAATCTTGGTAAAGTTGAGGGTGATTCCACTTAATATCTGCAGATACAGGTGGACAATGTCCAGGAATCAGTGACAAAGTTGAAGTTGGACTGGGGTTGGGTCTTTAGGGTCAAGACAATGACCCTAAACACGGCTAAAACTCTACTGCACCATTCATGCAGGGGCAATACATTATATGACCATCTCAGTCCCCAGACTTGAGTTTATTTTTAAATTGATCAAACCTGACTGAGCTGTTTTGTAAAGAAGAACAGTCCAAAATGCCTTACAGACTCTTAATTGGAAGCTAAAGAAACCGTTTAGAGGTTATTTCCGCAAAAGG
This sequence comes from Danionella cerebrum, assembly GCA_007224835.1. Taxonomy (NCBI): domain Eukaryota; kingdom Metazoa; phylum Chordata; class Actinopteri; order Cypriniformes; family Danionidae; genus Danionella; species Danionella cerebrum. The sequence continues at coordinate 65,314 of SRMA01000150.1, forward strand.
GGAAAGTGTAAAATAGTGATTTTTTTTTTTTTTTTGTGGCGCCTGGATTTATGCACATGTCTTATTTTGCCTAATGATTCTAGCGTTTGCAGCAGGCGGCTGCTATCCGCGTGGGAATCAGAGTGGCAGACTGCAGCAAAGACGCTGCTCGGTGGACCAGGAGAACAAGTGACAGCAGCCGAGGCGCAGATCATGGGAGCCCCGCGGATCATCCTCCATCTGTCCCCGGCGTCCACAGCTGCGCAACCGAGCGACGCCCATGCAGACAGCTCTGCGGAATTACAGGATTAATCTCAGGATGGGTTCGTTTAAACGTGTGGGTTTGTGAGTGACCGACTCCCCCTCTCTCATGCACATCGTGATCCGCCCGAATGAGTCGTGACCGGAGAGCACCTCCCGCATCAGCTGAGCCCCGCGCCCCCTCAACCCCGCTGAACCCCGGAGTAAATCCAAACAAGATTCTCTGTTCCAGAGCAATTATTAATAAAAACAAACATTAAAGCATTTGTTACTTATTCTTTTTCTCCTTTGATCCGTGAGCACTATAGTTGTTTGATTAATTAGAATGAGCCGAGTTTATTTCTTTTATGCGGATGCAACATGTTTAACATGGAGAATAAGTACAATAAGTATAACTAAAAATAAGGTAAAAATAAAACTATAAACATGTGGTTGAAGTAAAAAAAAAAAAAAAGTACAAATACAAGCATTATCAAAAATACAAATGCTACATATACCGGTATATATAAATGCTCCTTTCAACCCTTGTGTATTTATTCAACTATAATATATTTATTTTTTTGGTGCTAACTTCAGCCTAAGCCTGGTTTTATTTAATTATTTATTCTTTTGTTTATTTATTCATACAATCATTTCTACTTTTATTATAATTCCGGTTCTCCATAGTTTTAAGCGGTTTGATTAGATGCATAGTGATTAAATCCTGTTCATTAAACTTCTTTTTTAATTTAATTAAGTGTTTAATTAAGTGTTTAACACATGAAATATGTTTATTTTTCTGTCTCATCCAGAATCATACAAAAATCAAACGAGTCTGATTTTATTTCTTGAAATTAACCGATGTAACAATAAACCCAAGAAAAATCTGTGCAAGTGAAATTATTTCATCTTAAGAGAATAACTGATTTAGTATCATTATTTTGTAATTAATTATCAAAAAGCTTGCAAACACAACATTCTCAACAAAAAAGGTTGAGAAAGAAAAATACTGCAATAAAGTTATTGAACATTAATTTGTTAACATTGCTCAGATTACTAGTTTACAGCCAAAGTTTAAACAAAAGTTGCACAACATTAATCATTTTTCCAAAAGTTACGTATGAAATCAAGTTTTCTCAGTGTATGTGAACATTTATAATTTAAAAAAGACTCCAATTATATATGTTTTAAAGCCTGAATAGATGCTACGTTTGAACTAGAGTTGTTCCGATTCCGATACCAGTATCAAAAATGCTCCCGATACCACAAAAAAATCCGGCTTCGGTATTGGCGAGTATTTGAGTCCACGTACCGATCCGATACCATTTTCGTAACATAACCTAGTTATGCCCGCTAGCTTCGCTTATCGCTGCAAAGCGGAAATCAATTCTTCTTCGCTGGCGCTGCTCAGAATGTAAACACAGGAAGTTGTGTCGTGTTGCCACAAGCAACCAAGGAGAAGGACAAGCCGTGCCAGACGCAACAAACATTTGAAGATTCATTCGAACAAAGAGAAAAGTTTACACAAGACACAAGTTTTTCATGTCCATATTGATTATTGTCATTGCCATATTGAGTATATCTGAAGCACAGCATAAAATAATTTATTTTAAATTATAAAATGCATAAAATGTCAATTAATACAGGGCTAGTAGTATCTACAGCTGTATATACAGATACACACCCAGGTATCGGATCGGTACTCGGTATCGGCCGATACCCTGAGCCCAAGTATCGGGATCGGTATCGGGAGGGGAAAAATGGTATCGGAACATCTCTAGTTTGAACCCATTGTTTTTTGTTTAATATATGTTATTATTCTGTCCTTTTCCTTAATTTGTTCATTGTGAAAAGTAAAAGGGCTCACATTGATTTAATTTAATTAAGTTGTTGTGTAACTGGACGTAAAACAAGCTTTTCAGTTTTGCAAAAACAGCTATAATTTTCCTCTAATCCCATAGGCTACGCATGTCCACAGTCATTCCTGAAAAGGCTGCAGATATTTTAGCTAAAGAACTAAAACCAGTCAGCTTCAAACAAGCCAAGATGACTTTAATTATAGTAATCAGCCGTTTCATGAAGACTGAACCTACAATGTGCAGAAACGACGTCTCATTGGTTTGAACTTCCATATGAACATTTGCATTTCCGGTGCATCTGCAGTGATAAACCTTTGATAAGAAAAGGTTGTGAATGATGGTGCGATGGGGATGAAATGTCCAGCTACCGTCCCCTTCTGCTCTGAGCAAGTCATGTGCACCACACAGCCTGCAGCCAGAGCCACGCTCTTCCAATTTCAACAGACTCAAAGGTCGGAATGTAAGTCATGCCATTATATCTGTCGCCTTATGTAAGGCAGCATTCTGCCCGACATGCATGTTCTTGTTTTAAAATAGATGCACTTTAAATCGAATTGAGCTCAGGACATGTGAACTGAATTACAGCTTCTGTACATTTGCACAAGTTCTTTTATTCAGCTGTGACCTAACGGATAGGTCAGGTGTCATTTCCTGTATTGTTCTTAGATATTCTTCAAATCTTTAACATACTCTGTTTATTATCCATCTGTATTTTCATTATTCATAAAAATTCGGTTTACATTATTGTCTTATATTTGCCTGCTTGCATAATCCCCGTCTTGTAGCTTTTTATTTGAAAGAAATTTAATATTTGAATATTTTTTTTAATAATAATTGATCGAATATGAAATTACCCATTGAAACCTACCATTGTGCAGATTAGCAGGGGGGGGGGGTGTATTTGTGCTTCTTGTTCCTGAAAAAGTTGTGAAAATGTATTCACGGTATAAATTATCTTTTATCTAAGTATGAGATTATTTGTATTGTAAATGTGCATTTGCATTAATCAAAATTCTTTGTAAAATTGTTTAAGGAGCATTCACAGAATGATGCACCTCCCTGCAATTGGTTCAGTCCGGTGTGAGCTTCCTGTTAAAAGGGGGCTTGAGCAATCATTCTGGTTTGGTAGCTTTGGTTAGAGGTCACTCTGGAGGAGAGTAGAGAGATCTTTTACATGAGGTTTACTATGTTGCTCACAACTAAAATGTTATTGGACACTATTCCTAGACTAAAAGGCCAGGAAAGAAGTCAGTTTAGCTGCCTCAAAGTTTAGGTGCGAGGTTTTTGCTGCTCAAACTTTATTATTGTGTCTTCAGTGTTTATTTTGTATATTTTTCTATTGGGTTTGTTGCTTGTTTAGAGTTTTGTTTAAATTACGGTGGCAAATCATAACAACTAGTTTGTACTACTACACTTTCGTTAATACTTCCCTCCAGTCCTTAGATCTACGGATCCGTATTATGACCGGTATCGATAACAGAGGGCATGGGTTTCCAATTCACCATCCGCCTATTTGCCCATTGTTTACGGTTTTAAAAAGCGAATGGCCAACAACGACCATTCTTGCCTCTGTACTCTACGAATTAAGATTATAAACACTCTGTAGTACTTTTACAAAGCATTCAATGTAAGGGACCATTCCGAATAAAAAAAAAAAAAAATCTAATTTGTCAGATTCTAACACCTCTAGTTCGTTTGATTTGATCCGCACGAAGAGGAACAACTGATGCATTGTTGCAATCGTCTGCAGATTTCACACCACAACTGCCTTGTTTCCCTCCAAATAAATTTGTGCAGTATTGCGTCGAATATTTGTGAAAAGAATAACGTTTCCATCCTATGAGTCATGAAAACAACATTTTCACTTCCTGATAAAATGGTGGCTAAAATTAAAAGAAAAATCGAAGTTGCTGCTTTAGGAGAAGCCTTTTTTAACTACTTGCGGCAACCACTAGACAAAACACAATATACGCAGTCATCATGCCTTTGGAGGCGGAGACTGCTCTTTGGGAACGCAGCCCGTCGAGAAGTTTCTGGAAGGTCGTGATCCTGAACCACTTTGATGACAGACTTTTGCTAAGGAATTTTAGAATTAACATAAATTGGGTCTTTGTTTTGTCCGTTAAAGCTGGCCATCGCACCCCAGAGTTGTGGGTGAAACAGTTGGTGTCAGTAAGACGATAGTTCTCCGTAGTGTGCAATTTACTCAGTAAATGTATTTCCATTTTAGTTTAAAAGCATATTTTCTTATCAGAGTTTATTCGACTTAGTTGTGTACATAATTTTTTTTTTAATACGCATTTTCAAAATGTATGAGTATCTTGACATTTCCATCCAGAGTTTTTTTTTTATATGATATTCCAAAATGATCTGCACTAGTGGCATCATACGGGCCTCTCATTGGTCAAATACATCCTCATACACGTTTCCTTGACTGCTTTTTGATTGGTTTGAATGAACGGAAGTAAACATGGCTTGAAGACTTAGACAGCGCGATCAAAATGGTCAGACTTCGCTGCTTAATTTTGACCCTTGGAATCTTTTACTACATCATTTGTGTCCATCGCTTAAAATGACGAATGCTGTTTTGTAAACAGACGCACAACATCCCAAAGCAAGTACCGTGGCTGAATTTGTGATTGAATTTCTGAACGGCTTTAGAGTTTGTTTGGAATCGGACCGAAACCACCTCCTCAAGCAGGTCTCGGACTGCTTTTTTAGTCCGATCTAGAGTTTGGTTGCTGGTTTCACACTTGCCCAAACAAAGTGTTCTAAAAAGCTAAAAAGGAAGGCGAATTCTAGTTCGATTGAATCAAACTGAAGTCAGATGTGAAAGCCCCCTTAACCATGATCATTTAGTTATATGAACTGAACGATCCCAAGATCTTAACCCTGTGTTTTTGGAGTAGTTTAAACTGATTTGAAAGTATTCCTGCTCGTGAATGCATCACAAAGGTTTGGCTTGTTGCATCAGAAATAAGAGGTTAGCTAAGTTCAATGTGTTTAAAATCAAACACATATGGATCTGTGACCGTTATACTGGTCCGTTAAACTGCTTTAAAGCTGAAAATATTTAATCGTAAGATTCTTATGCTCTCCACTGATAAACTACGAATTTAATTCGGGTTTGAACAAATACAATGGCATTCCAGGGGGCACATCAGACCTCAAGGAACCTTGATAGCTCTGTTAGCAAAACTTTGAACAGCCACGGTTTAGACTTTCAATAATAAAACTGTGCAATTGGTGCAAATTGAAAATTTCCTAATGTGTTATAGTTGAAATAGCAGATTATTTTATCTTTTTTTGATTATATTATCAAAAACAGTTTATTTTTTTGTTAACAATAGGCTTCGAATGATTCGAATTCAAAGCTGAACCATGGGTCCCACACAACTTCTCAGGAATCTTGCACCTCACGGTCCTTTTCCTCTCCAATATTTATGGCCGTGAGTCTGGCGGATCAGCTTCGTCCCTCTTTCCTCTCGCGTTTGTCTGCCTGGGCACAGCCCGTGCCTCTTTCCTGTCGCTTGAGGCGAAGGTAATGAAGTGGAGAGAGATGTGCAGTCTGGCCTTCAGGAGTTCTCTCTCATGGTTTATTGTCAATGCTGGGCTCTCTCCGGCCAGGGGGTTCTCAGCTCCTGCTCTCTGCAGTAGGTTTGACTTTGGGACAATGTGCCTTTGTAATTTAAGCTACGTTCACTTCCTGTTCTGGAGCTTAAATGTAGAACTGAAAGTCTAATCGTTCCCTGGTGCCTGAACTTAACAATGATGGTATGGTCAGAAAAAAAGAGGTTCATGGGGACTTTTTACAGTTTTTTTGTCTTCAACAGGTGCCATCATTTGGGATTTGAAGCTGCATTACCTTTATGAGAAAAAAAGCTTGGAAGACTTTGGTTTTCCCCTTTGTTTTCTGTGTGTGTCTGGCTCAACAGGCAGCACCTAAAAACTCTTTTTAAAAGAATCCAACATTTTGTTTCTTAAGTAGATTAGTCATAGTTTGTGTATAGGATGCTATGAAGACAAGGATGGATCATCCGTTATTTGGAAAACTCCTGCCGCATTACTTTAATCTCCATTGAGGAACAGATCGTGTTTCCAAGTAGAGCTTGGTGCTAGTTTATCCAAGCAAACTCAAAGACCTTTCTTTCTCTCGTGTTCTCTTTCTCTGATACTTGTCTTCCAGGAAACCAGGGTCAGTTGGCACTTTGCTCTTTAACTCAGCGCTCGGTGTTTAGAGAGCGATCGGGATCCTGTTTAGAGAGAGATAAGGCTTTATTTACAGCTCTTCATGAGCGGCACATCTGTTCGCTTGACTAATCTACGGTCTTCGGAGCACATCTGCGAATCTCATTTAGAGCTATTTAAAGACATTCCTTTAGTGCTTTTAAGAATTTCATACCCCTCACAAACGGCATGCCCTTTTAATTTAATAGCTATTGTTTTTTTGGTCACTCAAACAACATTTGGGTTATGCAATCAAATGTCACAAAAATGAGTAACTTATACAAAAAGAGTAATGCTTTTATTAAAAAAAATGATGGAAAAGCTTATATTAAGGCCCTCAGGGAAGGTCTCGTGTTTTTTTGCAGATTTCTTTGGCCAAGACCGTGCCGGTCCTTTGACCGAAAGGAGATATCACCAACTAACCGACATCCAACAAGTTAGAACAGTTGCAGAACACAGAAATTACACAAAGATATAGCATCTAAAGCACAATATTTTTTTATCGTGCGCCTGCAGTTTGTTTCTCAGCGGAACGAAAATAAATGCAACACACAAATCAGATCAGTGTATACTTATTTCAGGAACGTTTTTTTCTCAGAGATCACAGTTATTGAAAACCCCTCTGAACACTAATATCTTGAAAGGGGAACTTTTGTTCTTTGATACTCTGAAATTTATAAAACAAAAGAATGCTCTGAAACTTCGACAATTTGTTCTGTGGCCCCAACACCTTTTTTTTAGTTGTTTAATTATTTTATACAGTATACAGTATTTTATACAAACAGTATTTAACATTGTAAAAGATGCTAAAATATGGTTTACTGCTGTAAAATTGACAAATTACTGTAATTTACTATAAACTGCATTTTTGTAAGAAGGCCATGGGATCGCAAGCATTTAGTGCCAGTGTTTTCTGGATTTCCTTTATTTCTCTGTGGCACCTAATCACCCAATTATCCACTACACCTGTGTCTCATCTCCTTGTTTCCATCTGCTCTTCCCTTCTGCTCTCAAGTCTCTCTTTCTCACTGCCAGTCCTCCTGTTCATGCATCCCGACTCTCCGTGAAGCTTTCTGGCTTCTTGGACCTCCATGCTCCCTTGTGTGTCTCTCCTGGGTTCTCTCGTCGCTCCATCTACTCCTGTTGGATACTCTGGTTTGCCTCCGAAACCAGTTACAGTTCTAACATTTGCCAATAAAATTTAGCCACAGTTTTTTTTATTTATTGTAATTATTAAAACTCAAACCTGTAACATAGACAATTTGAGCTGTAAAAAAAACACTCTGTGCACTTCCTTGTATTGTGTCCTTGGGTCACAAGAAAGAAAATGAATTCTTTCCTTCCAAAAAATTTATTATTTTTAATACATCCATCCAAATAAGGGGAAAAGACTTGAGGGGAAGTCGTTGAGGGGAAAAGATTTGATCAGTAGCCTCTCTAAAGCTGAAGGTATTTTCCACAAATTTCAAAATGTCTGATTCAAGCGAAGAAGAGCATGCATAATGTTGTTTTTTTTTACTGGGAATTTTATAACGGTTTCATGCCCAGGGCAATGATATGGGAGGATGTTGTTTTAATCTGCCATGGTTTTCCTTTCGCAGACAAGCAAATCCAGATCTTCCAGTTTAGAAAAATCCCAGGGGAAATCTCAAGTTTTAAGGAGGGTTTGTTGGTTTCTGCCTTTCATGCAGCTTTCCCTATCCAAGAATCTCCCAAAACATAACTCTATATCTCGGCTCACATCTAATCATTACTTTTCATGCCTCATCCGCCCTCATTCCTCACTCTTTTCCCACACAACCCTTTGACATCGACAGTGAACCTGTACCCTGCAGTCAAACTGGGTCCTCAAACCACAATTTGCAGCAAGCTCAGGATAAACTCCCATGAAACGTCAGCAGAACATTTTTTAAAACCGATACGCCCTCTTGACCAAAAACCCACACATGCGAAAGGCAGAGTGTTTATTGGTGTGATGATGCAGCATTACAGAGTGCTAACTCCGCAACAGGAAACTGAAGAGATCTGCTTTTTGACTTATCTCAACAACAGAACAGGTCCAGATGATATTAAACCACAAAGCTCCTATGAGTTGTGCATGTCACCAGCTGAATAAACTAGATATGGGGACCACTTCAGATGAATGTGTAAATTTGAGATTGGATTACAGAGATTGGGGGGGAGGGGGATATGCAAAAGCACCTTCACAGAAGGAGGAGCTTAAGTCTGTCATTTTAAATTGAAATCATTAGCTTCACAGCGTGCACAGGCTTGTATTTTCTCTGTTTACATTTCACTGTGGCACCTAATCACCCAACTTGGGAGCGTCATTGCATCAGATGGCTCTCTACACACCGCACCGAATGGATATTCACACGGATCTTCAGATGGTTTCTCAGCAGGGTGCTCTTCATCTGCGTCGAGAGAATATTGATGCAATGAAGCTCCTTGCCTGAAGATGGCGTTTGCAGTACAACATTTTTTGGTTGCTCACCGCACCAAACGGGGAAACGGGAAAGATGAAAAGAAGGAGAAAGAAGTGTAGAAATCAAAGAACACAGAAAAAATCCTGGATGTTGAGCAGTTCATATTGTTGGTGGGTGATCACAGGGAGCTGTTTGTCAAAAATGTGGAGAAAAGAGAGGATTTGTAGCACACTATGTGTGGGCCAACAAGCACCTACTCACATCATCAAAGAGCCAGCTTTCATTGGTGCACCACTCGTTTGGTCCGATGTGTGATGTCCCATTGGCACCCATGGTTTTATATCGAGGCGCGGCACACAAAAGGCACTTTGGGGCTCGCATTATGATTTTTTTCACCAGCAAAAAATGCATACTTTTACTTCATGTTAAATTAAAGTAATCACAATATATTGAAACTCAAAACAGTAGTTTATCTAGCTTAGCTTATAGAAAAGGAGGTTAATTAGAAATGGTTCCACACACAAATGTCACCTTTGTAAAAGGGAAAGTGATAATGTCCCCATTGTAAGATTTCGGAGGCACTTCACATGCACTGTGTTTGCAACTGTGTCAGCATGTGTTTTGTGTGTGAACATCATCAGGACAGGAAAGACAGACCCACAGGAACTAGGCCGGGGAATCTGATCCGCTCTCTTTTGATCCATCCTCCTCCTCCTCATCACACTCTCCTCCATGTCCTGTGCTTTAATGAGCAGGAACAGGAAGACAGCAGTGACACTGAAGTCTATGAGGGTCACAGAGCAGAACCGCTCACCTCATCCTGACCCCCAAAGACTTGCACCATGCTGCAGAAATCTGGTGAAGCAGAATCTGAAGACCGACACCTTCCACCTGCATTTATCTCAGCAGAGGTTATATTTTGGGTTAGAGAATATTGTTCCACACCAAGCAAAGATTTTTTTTCTTCAGTATCCAAAATCATCTTGAGAATTTGAATGCGATGTAATGTGTGATGACGCTGTGATTCATCTGTAGTTATTACACTGGGATGATGGATATTTCTATTTCTATTAGCCTATAAAAATATGGACATTTTTTTATAGGAAAAAAGGATTTTAACATGTAAACCTTTTGATCATGTTGAACTGAAATGCTAATTTGTCTGATTGGAGTCAATGTTCTATGCTAAGCTACGCTAAACACGTGCAGCAAAAAGTAGAGTGTTGATTTAACTCCCACAGAGTTGATTTTATTACTTTTCCTGGGTTTATATATAATAGTTTTTGTTTTTTTTACACAGAGTGAGAGTTAATTATATAACTCCCAAAAATTGTTGGAACAATTTGGAACAACATTGTAAGGAGTTATTTTGAGACTAAATGTATTTCAATTGCATTATAAACGGGGTAAAACTTTTTTAACACTTTAAAGAATTTCTTTTTTATTTTACTCTGAAAATGTTTTATAATGTATGCATTTTAAACAAACCATCAGAAACATTGTATGCTGTTTGAATACTGTAATGAATACCCATGTGAGGATGCCGTCTTAATGACGACCATTGCACGCAGTCATTGAAATAAAATAAAATATCGAATGGCTCGAAAAAGCTCAAAAGGTCTTCACTTTTCCAAATGCTCGCTCAACGACAAGTTATTTGACATAAAAATAGGCATTTCAATTAGCAGGTCACTACACAAGTCTAGCTTTCTACCCTAACCACAGAAACTGGTGGTAAAACACGAACACGAACATCAAACTGGAAAGAACCAAGTGGGCGGAGTCTAATTGCGTCTCTTAATGGGTTAATTTAACACTATTGGACACACTCTGTAAAATAACCCTGGCTTAGAGCAGCGCTTAATAACAGAGCACAGAGTAGGGATGTCCTGAGCCGATCATAAAGATCGGTATCGGGGCCGATCGAGGCATTTTTTAACTGATCGGAATCGGCTCTATGTATCGGACCGATCGAATGTTTACGTCAGCTATGTCACGCACGTGTCGCAAACTCGCATGTTAAACTCGCATGTTGTTTACTACTTGCAATACGGTGCTAAGATGTCTGCAGTGTGGAAGTATTTTAAGTTGGAAAGTGATTCTAGTCTGGTAGCTACATGCAACGTTTGCAATGCGAGCTGTTGTGTGCTGCCCCTTTAAGGACGTTGATGACGTGCTGAGAGCGTGCGTGAATCAGGAAGAAATATGAGAGACTCGCATGTTTGTGCTCGTGTTAAAAAAAAAAGGTTCAAGCTCTACAAAAACCTTCATTTAATGCTTATTTATTCCCAGCGTGGTAAGCTAATGTTTAAAAAAGTATATTTTGTTTATTTAAAAGGGATTTTATAGATCGCTATTTGTTGTTTATATTAGCGCCTAAGCGCCTAAATAGCGTGTTTAAGTTTTGTGTGTTGTGATGATTTACATGTCTTTATCTAATAGGTTTGTGACATGTTGAAGTGTTCTTTCGTAACTTAAAATGTGTAACATTTTCGTTGTTGAAGAAATAGAAATGTTTATTTACTGATTGTTATTTAATACCCCATGTAAAATATATTATTTTCTCTTTTTTTTTCTAGTTTGACGCGGTGGTACTAGCAAAGCAGCCTTTAATACTACCAACTTGATAAGGCATCTTAAAACGAAACACACGACAGAATATTGCGACTTCACTGAGCTGTAAAATTGAGATTTCATATTTGTGAGAAATAAAAACTGTAAAGGAACAGGTTGCTTTCAGTTTTTTTTTATTGATGCACTGCTGAGCTATTTGGTTGTCAAGAGTACACTGGATTGATTTAATAACCTGCATGCACTTAAAGTGTGCAATTAGCACAAGGAAAAGACAAGTATCGGATCGGGACTCGGTATGGGTCGATACTTAAAATTAGATGACTCGGATCGGATCGGGGGCTCAAAAAACCTGATCGGGACATCCCTAGCACAGAGTGTTAAAAGCAACTCAAATGGAGTTAACACCCCCCAAAAAATCACACTCTCTTTTGCAGTGTGACATCTCCAAATGAAAAGAAGGACTAAATAGTTTCCAAAATGATAAAACGCCCATTTAAAACAACGAGGAGTGTTCTGGTAATTTTTCTAATTGAACTCAACACTGAGTTGTTAAAATTATTCACTTTGTGTGCTTTTCTAACCATACATCATGTTCTTGTGTAAGTGCAGATCCATGAACTCGTGATGTACAATTAGCAACAAGTATTTTAGCAACATTTTAAACCATTGTTTGTTTGCAGAGTTGCTGTAGAACCTAGACAGATGATGAAATAATAGCTTAATGATAGTCACACACTTGCAACATTGCTTACAGTTAAAATATGCCGGCTATTGTTTAAGTAAAGTGGACGAGTTAAACTGGGCGGGAGTGTAAAACAAGAAAGAGCAAGATGAAGGAATTTTCATTGTAGCCGTGCAATGATGCATTTAATCATATCAATTACCCCTCTGCTCTAAACTCTGAGCATAATGCAAAAATTGTGAAGGAAAACCTGCAGGACGTGAGAGACGCGTGCTGCAGGGAGAGGCTGGAATCTGCTCATGCTTTCCTCACGAGTATCACATGCTGAACCCTGTTCGCTCGGGGCATGATTCGCACTGAGAGCGTTCATTATATATGAACTAAAAGCATTACATGCAGACACCGACCAGTTTCCCACTGCACATGCCATTCAAGTCAGCAGACACCCACAGGACTCCCTTCTGTTTCACACACTTTTCCAGCTGCTGCATGTAGGGTAATAGAAAGAAAGAGCTTCCCAGAGCTGTCGGCAGTTTTTCTTCTTTCTCAGCTGATATAAATCACTCTCGCCATGATGCCTCCTACCACAGAACACACAAGCAAGTTCATGAGAAAATACGGGAAAAGACATTGGTACTGGTAACTGACTTCTGACACTTGTGAGAAAGAGAATGTCTTTTAAGCGTTTAATAGCTTTACAGTTTGCAGCAGTTGTTGCAACAATGGAAAACATGCTCTTCTTAATAGATCTGCGTTATGTGCAATAGCGATCAGTAAAGTTGGCAATGGTCTGCATCTGCTGTCTACTGGATCTCTCCAAGATTAACGTCACCGATGTACTTCGTATGTGAAAAAAAAAAAAAACTGCCAGTAAGCTAGAAAAGGGATTATAATTATACACAGCCTCGTTTATACAAAGTTCAATTCGAAATCACGCTGAAGGTGTTGCTCATGCAGCTACTTTTTAAGCTCAAGACATGCCGGGTCTTATGAGGAAGTTTAGGGAATGCTACAGTAATCCATTAGTATAGATACAGCTGTACTTTTGCAGTCTCTGAAAGCTATAAACACACTTTTTCTGGACTCTTTTATAAATTCCAATAGAACAGATGACAAATGAGTGTCATTACATTGAGGCGGAGGTGCTTCACGAGTGCAAAGTATTCCATTGGTTACCCACCTAAAAGGTACATGGGATAGTATTTCTCCCAAAAGCTTGAACTTCCAAAACCTGGTTCTGGGTGAAATAGGTGTCCAAAACTTTTTTATTTGGTTGCTCTTTTTTTGTCCCTGTGACCCCGAAAGGGAATAAGCGAGTAAGGAAAATTGATGGATCGATGGAATTTTTAGGGTATTATTGGTCCATTATAATCTATACTACCATTACTTACTATAGCACCATTACTTGCCAAAAAAAAAGTAAAGAAAATAGAGTAAAAGTATCTAAATGTGACTCAAACTACGAGTAAAAGTTAGCTCTTCCAAAACTACTTAAGAGTAGTGAGTAAAAAGGATTAAAGGGTATAATAATATTATTGGAAAAAAACTTCCAGCTTTATTTATTTTTAGATGGAACCAGAATGTAACAATTAATAATTATCTTACAATAAAGACTTTTTTCTAAGTCAGAGCCATTAACTTAAGGGTGTTTCTAAGCAAGATAGAAACAGAGGAGAAGTAAAGGGAGAAAGAGAAGAAAGAAACAGATAAAAAGAGCAAAGGGGAAAAAAGAACAAAGAAAAGCATGAAAGAAAAGAGACAGATAGCATAAACAGAAATGCAGGATAATAAGATAGAGAGGGAAAGTAAAGAAAGAGAAAAAATTGAGAGCAAACAGAAAGAGAGGAGCAAGAGCGAAAGAGAGAATGCAATAAAGAGAGCAAAACAGTAAAAAGAAAGAGAGAATCAGTACGACACAATTAAACAATCAAATATTTTCCTGGCGATTGAAACGATAAAAGAACATTTCTTTTTTTGCCAAACAATTTCTATTTCTAGTGATTGCATTGATATTGGATTGGTTACGTTCACTAGATCTCGTTTTTGAGGGATTGTTTCTTTACATGCTAAAAAAATAATAATAAAGTAGTTTGAGGGAAAGTAGAGCAATAAAAGTATAGATACAGAACTAGAAAAGTAGTATCATTACCTAAAGTTCATTTTATATTTGATAGAACAGGCCTTTACATTGACCTTATGCTATTTAGATCTTAAACGAATGCTATTTTTTATTTACTACTGCATTTGCATAGTTATTAAATATAATCTATAGTGTTCCGCTGTGCTCCGTATTCTAAATATATATAGATTTCTGCGCACCGTCTGATTCCAATTCTTCAGAGTGAGCTAATTCCAGCTGCTCTGGCTACAAGATGACTCAGCACATCTCTTGAAGGTGTTTACAGGTTGATGATTCTTCTCACGACACATGTCGGGGCGTGGGGGGGTGGATGTTATTCACACATGAAATGCTTCGGATTCAAACCTTGACTGCTTGTTCGACATTCTTGGCCAGTTACACCACAGATCAATTATGAAAGCAAGACTATGAAAAGCTGCTCTATTTGTCTTTAAATGTTTGCCCATTAAGTGTTCAAGATCCACCTATAAATCTCTCAAGCAGGTGCCTGAAGACGGCAGTGACTCATGGTGACTAGTTCAAGGATCCAGACATGAAGAGCAGGTACCTACATAGTATTTCAATCCCCACATGTGCTAATGAACCCGGTGCTTGTGAAGTCAGCCTTGAAAACAACATAAACATGCCGTTTTCTGTAAAGTTACAGTATTATTTTAGTAGACCTCAAAACTGAAGCAAAGCATCACTCTACTAGGAATTTTAGGAACGTAATTGAGTTGTTTACACTATTGATATCTATAAAATGTGGAATTACTGTTGAAAACGTTGACTTTGAAAGAGCAAATGTACACATTTTTGCATGTAAACATTGATAAGTGGTCATCAGATATCAATAGAGAATCGTGTTTTTTTTTTTTTTTTAATATCATGAATAGATATCTACTGAGATTTTCAAGTCAACCATCTCTAGTATTTACAGAGAATGGTCAGAAAAAGAGAAAATGTCCAGAGATAAATATCCTGTGTGCACAAATGCCTTGATGCCAGAGGTCAGAGGAAAAGGGCCAGCTGAAAGAAAGGCAACATTATGGATGTGCCTACAATTCTGCATTAGCTGCATGATACTATCACATCAATTTGGAGCAAAATCTCTGAGGAATGCTTCCAGTTCCTTGTTGAATCCATGCCACAAAGGATTAAAGCAGTTCTGAAGGCAAAAGAAGATTCAAACCGGTACTAGAAAAGATGTACCTAATTAAGTGGCCAGTTATTAGACTCTAGGGAGAGTAGAGCTATGAAATCCTGCAATAGTGTTCAAATCAACACTGGAACTCTAGATATTTAGCATTAGTTGACTTTAAAATACACAAATATTTGGACCACTTGCAACCAGCTGATCCATTGATACTCGGCCTAATTAACCATGAACAGAATGTTACTTCTTGCATTATTTATAAAAGCCTGCGCTTCCACCGTTTTCAAATTCAAATGAAAGCATCTGCTAAAAGAATAAATGCTTAAGTAAATGTGCCTCAGCTGCAGTTGCCTCCAAGAGGAGAAGACAGGAAACAACTGCTTCTGCGTGGTACTCTGGTGCACCCTTCACCTTTCACCCTCAGTGACCGGCAGCTGCCCTGCCGTCGGTGTGGTTTTCAGAGAAAGAGTTTACCTTTAGCATTGCATACGATTACGGCTCAAACTGTACAAACTGCACAAGAATTCCTTGTATTGTTTGGGCTTTGGCGTGTCTCCGTCCACGCACTCCAGGTTTCCGGACGGCGAACCTCCCGCACCCACACACTCCCTCCAGCCACACCTGGAATTCTTGTACATAAATGAGCATTTACAGAACCTAAACGGAAAAGAATATAAAGCAGCTTAGTGTTTTTGCAGACACAAAATACAGTGAAGATGATTGTTGAACATCAGGGTTTAGAATACAGAAAGCTCTCAGAGATTTAAGCTCTCTGTTTCAACTGTAAGGAAAACTGTGCAGAATTGGAAGACCAGAATCACAGCTCTTGTTAAGGCCCAAAGTGACGGACCAAGAAAAACCTGAGATAAGCAGAAGCGATGGATCAATCACGGACAACCCACAGACCACCCCCAAAGACCTCTTGCTACAGATGCCGTCACTGTATTCAGTGCACTTTTCACAAGGAGATGCTGTATTGTAATCTCCTGAATATAGCACTAGCAAATCAGAGAAACCACACAGGAAACATTAGCCACCACATGTACGGTAACAATCTGGCAACCACCTAGAGCATTCTGCAACCTACTGAGGAATATTTAAAAAAACCACCAACATTGTAAAGGTCTCTGCAGATTTAGATCAGACGCATGACTCTCACATGTCTCACACATGGCGCTTACAGGAAACCTCCTTTCAAGTGTCTTTGAACATGTTCTCTTCATGTGCAGAGTCTGGAGCTGAACACTAAATCAATCACATGCCGCAGCTGTGTTATGAATATTCACGAGCATGACTCAGGCACAACTTCTGTCTCTCACTTCTTCAGGTTCAAAGGGCTCCTGGGATCGGCACTTAGGAACTTCTCGTCATTATTTGCAGACCAAACACTACATTCAAGTTTGCTCTTGAGATTAGTCTCTGAGGATCCTGGTTGTTAGTCTTTCCAGCAGACAATCGGTTTGCGTTTGATGAGGATATATGATTCATCCTACAAACATGAAAGAACATAATTTGAGACCCATTTTGCACGTGTTTGAACCAAGTTTTGTGAAGAAAATTTTTTCAAATTTGAACAGTGCCCTCAAAAACTGGGTAGCTCAAAAATTTCCACAATTCCATCCAATCAGAGAGGAGGCTTCTGTATTCTGAGCAGACTTTGAAGCCTTATCTCGGAATTGTGGCAGATTGTAATGTTTTCTGAAGTACCTCAGGGCTCAGTACTGAGTCCTCTGCTTTTCTCATGTATATTCTTCCACTGGTAGCCATATTAAAAAAAAACTATACCAAGTTGTATCTAATCTCCTACAATTCAATAATAGTGAGACTGAAGTTGGCTTAAAACATCCTTCACCCCCCATCCTTTTTGGTTTAGAGCCAGGTTAAGAACTTGGAAGGCATTTTGAAGCCCTGCTGTTAGATTACTGCAACTTATACTTGGTCTTCCTGTTAAATTAGTCCTTAAAAGCCGCTTGGTACAAAATGCTGTGATGATGATTATCATGCGCACCTCAAAATCTGACCACATCACCCCTGTTCTGCAAGAACTGCAGTGGCTTCCTGTGGGGGTTCAAAGTGCTTCTTGTGACCTATAAGGTTAGTGATTAGATCGATGCCTTGAACCCTATACCTCTTTTCGGTCCTATGGTTGGAGCCCCCACCTCCCAATTTTTCCATAAACAGGAAGTTGTTTATTACTCAACCATGCAATGTCTGACCATGTTCAAATTTGGCATATGTGTTAAGAGTTCATGTCTGAACAAATCTAGCACCCTACTGTGTCTGTTATTTCCTAGTGGGGGAATGGAAAATCACATTTTATACAGTTTATACTGCTATTTCAGTGTTTGAAAGACATGTTTGACATTTGACACACTTATGTAAGGGACCAATACATACAAAAAAGTCAATTGGAGCAAGTTGCCAGGTTTTTAATTTTCTTGCTTGAGGTGATCGGTGTGAAAGATCTTTTCACTCGTCCATACAATGTTTTTTGCACAATTTTGTGATTCAAGGTGAACCCCATATTTGCACAGTTGTGAAAGTGAAAGTGAAAGTGAAAGTGAAAGTGACGTTACGACCAAGTATGGAGAGACCCATACAAGGAATTTGTGCTCTGCATTTAACCCATCCAAGTGCACACACACAGCAGTGAATAAACACACCGTGAACACACACCGGGAGCAGTGGGCAGCCATGGCTGCGGCGCCCGGGGAGCTGTGGGTAACTGGTGACTTGCTCAAGGTCACCACAGTCATGGTTGTCTCAGAAGGGAGAGAGTTTCAACACTCATCCCATCTTCGACATCCTA
Organism: Danionella cerebrum; assembly: GCA_007224835.1. Classification (NCBI taxonomy): domain Eukaryota; kingdom Metazoa; phylum Chordata; class Actinopteri; order Cypriniformes; family Danionidae; genus Danionella; species Danionella cerebrum. Next base: position 83,385 of record SRMA01000150.1, read on the forward strand.
GTGGAGCTGGGGATCGAACCAGCGACCTTTTGATCTCCAGTCAACCACCCTATCCACTAGGCCACGACTGCCACAGTTGATAATTTCAGAATATTATTTGAACAACGTTTTTATCCAAAACCACTGATGATTGGGGTAAAACAAGTGTTTTTTATTCTGTTATGGAGTTAAGATTTTGTTTTGTTTGGCTTTCAATTAGCGAAAACATGAGAGTTGTAATGATCCTGAGTGAGTTAAGTGTCTGTTTCATTTTTGAGCAATGCACTGAAATACTAACATGAAATTATCAAGAGTGTTGTTCACCTAAATCGATGTTTATCACAGTTTCTTATCTAGTATGTACTAGGAAATCCTGGTAAATGCCGTTAAAAGGCTCAAGACCACGAGCAGGAAAGATCAGACACTCATTAGCATTAGCAGTAGACTAGGATAGAGTCCTGTTAGCAACGTCTGGAAACCCTCATCCAGGGTTTTCCCTCCATGAGTCACCGCTGACTGATAAACTTTCTGTTTCCTCTTCCAAAGACCCTCTTTCACTTTCCGCTCACTTTTTTCAGGAGACAGGGAGTGTGCCGATGAGGAAAAGAGACTGGATTTAGCTCCAGTCTGGAAGACCGGGAGGAGACAGACAGACGACCAAAAAATGACACACAGTGCAGGATCTACCCCAGACTGTCTCAAACCCTGCAAACATTTTGCAAGTGGGTTTTCATGTGAAAGCAACCTTCAGGGCGTATGAGGCGCTTTCCCTGTGAAGCTCTTGAGCCGTTGAGGTTGTGACAAAAGAAGCTAAAATTAACTCTCGCGGGATTCCAACAGTCTTTTCAAAGTAACCGAAGAAACACCGTAACCACTCAAACCAGGAGAAAAAGAGAGTAGCAAACACTAGTATTGTACGTTTTTCTTTAACACAGCAATCAGACACCGTCTAGTCTCTTGTGAGCTTTAATTGTGGAATTGTTTCA